>VDFB02181151.1:0-32414 GCA_007258455.2 Sequoia sempervirens | reverse complement strand
GTCTCAACTTGTAGATGCCTCCAATGATTATAAGATTGTAGATGATAGAAACTATGTTCTTGGTGGGTTTCTATTGCAAACCTTTAGAGAAAATTTTTCATCCTGCAAAGGCAGAAGGAAGATGGTATGAGACGTTATGCCCAGCTTGGAGACCTGGTTGATGGAAGTAGAAAAACTTGAGAAGATGAACATTGTTCCATCCACTCCAAAAGAAGGAGAAGAATGCCCAGCGGAATTAGAATATCTACATAAAACTCTTTCCAAGGAAAAGGAGTCTGGGATGATGGAAATCCAACTTGGGAAGTGATTCTCAAGGACTTACAGGGTGCCCCTAGTTCTTGATTTGAATTTTTATCTTTTATTGGTCCTTTGTCCTTGATGTCAAAGGGGGATAAGAGGAGAAAAGGTCAAGAGGAGAAGAGTAAGTATACAAAATGTTATGTTATGTGTTCATGTCTTAATTTACATATGTTAGGGAGAGTTGAGCACAATATTTTGTTTTGAAGCAAGTCTCATTTTTGGCACATGTTTCCATCAATGACAAAGGGGGAGATTGTTGGAAGAATGAAGAAGGTGACCTCTAGGTTTGTTGTCATTGATGCCAACACTATTTGGTAACTGAGTAAACTGTGTGTTTATACTAATTCAGTATCTTGATCTGAAAATCCTCTCAGTAGAAGGAGATTCTATGAGTTTTTCATATGTTGCTCAGGAGTGTCAAGTACAGTTATAAACAATTTTTCAACAAGTTTGTGTGATTTGGTTGAGTTATTCAAGTGACAAAAGATCGACATTATTTTGGCCGATAGGGTTATGAGTTATTTATCTTATAATGTTAAATGTGTTCCTCATTAGATCTGGGAGGACCTAATTAATGTTTGTTATGATTTGTTGAATGTGCCAAAAGGACTTTTGATTTAAGCTGAAAAATATTTTTGTGTTATGCATTCAATTAGACTGACCTAATTTATGTATAAAGATGAAGCTATGTATATGTATGTAAGAAATGCAGATGAAGTATAACATGGTTACAGATATAGATGAAGGAATAGTGTGGTATACAGTGATGCAACGAGTGTGATAGTGCAAAGGTTTTAACAGTGTTGTATGCCTACGACCGGAGCAGAAGTTTTGATATTCTAGAGCCTAACCGAAATTGATCTCTACACATTGAAGGTGTATTTACTCAATTCATCAATTGGCAGTGAGCCATACCTTTTTGTATCTTTCCAATAAGCCATATTTTGTATTTAGGCTGTGAGCCTTTCAAGGACAGTGTGTCTTGGAAGTGAGCCCTGTAATATCTTATAACCGGTTATAATATATTGTGAGCTAATCCTCACTGTGGTATTTCCCTTTTGGGTTTTCCACATAAAAATCCTAGTGTCAACGTGTTATGATCTCTTTTATGTTTTGGTTTTCTCTTGCAACTAGATGTGGATTGATAATTGGATGGTTAGTAATTAATTGTGTTAGCAGAATACTGATTCACCCCCCCTCTCAGTATTCGGTGTATTCAACACTACATTGACACCCATCACATCCTTTATCACAATAAAATATTTTGTATTTTTATAGTCCCTTGGAATTGAAGATAAAACGTCCTCATAAAGAAGAAAGACTTATTTAATCTCATCCAATAAAATGTAGTCTCATTTTCTCAAACACTACTTGGAAAATATGGAATTAGCCAAAACTACTCTTAGATATGTCCAATTCATTGAATTAGAACTTAATTACACATGCATATACATTAAAATATAACTATACAAAATAAAATATCCACTTATAAGAGGTATTCTCAGATTAATATTGATCTATTATCTCTCTTGTAGTGGTATGCACTACGTCTTACATCTTCAAAGTCACTAGTTGCATATTTTCCTTCATGTAACTCAAGAAGATGGTGTTGATGAGGTTGTTACACACGTAACAACATGTGGATAGATTCTATTATATAAATACTAGAACCTATCTATCTTGAAAGAGTCACTAGATTCAGTTAAGAATTAGCTATCCCAAGGCTCAAGAATATCAGGTCTTGACTTACTAGGTTCACTCAGGGTTCATTGTTTAGTTATTATTTTCACATGGGGACCTATTAGTACTTGAAAAAATAAAATTATTACCATCAAGTGATGATATTAATCCTAAAAGATCATGCATCCATCTCTTTCCACAATATTCCAAACTAACTTTATCCAAAATAAAGTGCAAAAGATTAAGGGGAGAGAGAAAAGAGATCTAAGAAATCTAAATTGCATCAAATATTACCCCTACACATACTGAAAGACAAGTAAAATAAAGCATTAGCTATTTGTATTTCACCATAATGCTTCATAGCTACATAAAAAATAGTGCAAGAGTTTAGAGAATGGAAACATTCACCAATGAGATAGCTTCAAAATGCATCCAAAGATGGTGCAACAAATTGATTATTTCACTAGGAATGAATGATTTATAATCATGTGAAATCTATGATCAAGAATGACCTTGATTGCTACAACATTACAAACCTCTATAGTATGTATAATGCTTTACTGAAATGAATAGAAAACATGGAATATATAGAAAATAAATTGGTGATATTCCAAATGAAGCTCTATTGTCTCAATCATTTCTAATCTTTAAAACTAGAAAACTCACTGCCTTTTATAGAACAAGACAAATGTTTATTAAAAAATTCATGCATTGAAATAAAGGAACAAGTGAATCATAATATGACATGTGTCTTGAAAATATCTTCTGCATATGGGGTGACAACAAATAGTTTCAAAATAATTGGTCAAATTTATGTCTCTTAGACTTGGTCCTTGTTGATAATTCCTTATCCCTACAAAATACCAGATAGTAGTCATACATTTTTATGGTTGGAAAAACTATTGTGGAAAATATTCACTTTAGGCTTCTTTGCTCGAGTTTGGCAAACTTTACTCCTTTGGTTCTTTATCCTTCATTTTTCTTGCTCTTTAAAACTCAAAATTTGATCTGCTTGTAGTAGGCCTCAAAATTCTTGCAATTTGATGTATATGTTCCTACATCCTCTAGAAAATCCATAAAACTTGAGTCATTAATTAATCATCATGCAAAACTTAGGACAAAGAAACTAGTCATTCACTTTTAGTTGCTTCTTCAATAAGCATATGTTCTCCTTTTCTAAACCTGTATTTGCTAGATGCTAGTAGAACCTTATTCATATCTTCCCAAGGAAAATTTGGTGAGAGATTCCATTTGAACTTATCCCAAGCATATAATTCATGAACCTTCTTGACTTCATCATTTCTTTCTCTCATATCCATCTCATATCTTACAATCATGTTCTAGGTTTTGATCACATCTTCCATTGATTCTTTATTTAACCATGACATAGGATCACCATATATTTTCTCGAGCATGGCCTTGAAGCTCTTTACTTTTGTATCTTCTTGTCCTAGGTTATCCTGATCACTTACTTTATATGCAAGGGAATCAATGAAATTTAAATCTTTTTCCAACATATTTTCAATCTTTTTGATGAGTTTCTCCATTTCTTCTTTGCACTGTTGTAGGGAAGCTTTTTCCCAATTCAGTTGCAGTTCTCAAGTATTTATTTTTGGTATGTCTTCCTCTATTTCCACCTTTCCTTGCAGGAATTATTGTCTTTCTATATCTTGAATGATGGAAATCCTCCTTAATTCTATATCATTTTGATCTAGTCGATCCTTGCAGTTCACCATTAGTCTTCAACATTTTAGACTAGTAGAAAACTTCTTTATATTTTCCAATGACTTATTTTACATCTTCTCCTTGCTTTATCACATCCTCCATCCATTCATCAAGCATATTTACTTTATGCTTCATATTTTTAATCGTATCCACTTGTTCCTTGGACATTATTAGTGGATCATTTTTTTGCATCCTTTTTCTCTTTTTATTTACCCTCGCTTGTTTTCTCCATCTCATCTTCATGTATGGATTTTTCATGAGATTCTAGGACATCAACCTTTTCAATATCTTTATGTTCTTCATTTTTAGCTTCAGTGGGTAAAGAAGATCTATATTTGTTTGAGTTTGCATTCTGTTGAGACCCTACTAGACTCTCTTATGTATTATTAACACCATTTTTTTGGCATTGAGATTGGTCTTTGCCCATCTCAAAATACCTTGGTTCTTCATGATGTATTTCTTCTCCCCTTGTTTCAAGAAGAATAAGATCATATATATCACTCACTTATTTTTCATGTTGATCCAAAGATATTGCATCTATCGGTTCTTCCATCACCCTTTCTTAAATCTCCAGATCATTTTCTCCTCCATCAATACCTATGAAGATGTATTACTTCTGGGTCTTCAAAAAAAATACCAAGAACATCTTCTTCTATTTGTTTTTGTGCAACTGATAATGTAGGTAGAGGTTTTGTTTCATATTGCTACTTCTCTTGAAGCTTCTCTATAATTTTATCTAACCTCTCCTTCTCTTTCAAGATCTTATCTATTGTCATTTCACCTTCTTCTTCAGTAGGTAGATATACCTCTCCCATGGTTTTTCTCACTATAGAAGTCCCTACTAAAGGAGGAGAAGCGAACATAACTGTGCTAGCTAGGAAATTGACCCTCTCATTCTAGCATATACTCGTTGTCTTCCAATTGTCTCCTTTGGAGATATAAGTTTTTCCTATGAAAATATTGATGATGATGAAGCCTCAATAAATTTAATTTTATCTCCAATAAAATTATTTGGAATTTATCTTATCTCTTTGTTAAGATCCTTTGACTAAATTACTACTAAAAACCCATGGCTTGGTGTTTTTGTAGTCCTTTCTTTGGTAGCCTCAATAGCCTTGGCTTCTTTCTCTTGTTACCCATTCAATCATCATAAAAAATTTCTTCTACAAATTTTTTCTTTCTCTTTCTATCTTTTGGGTAACTAATCACCACTCCCCTTGACCTTATCCTCTGAGTATATTTATCAATCCATATCTAACTAAATTCTATAACAAGATTTGTTATATCATATAGTGATGTGATTTTAGGCTCTTTTTCAATTAGGGTCTTGGATAGGTTGATCAAAGATCCTCTTAGCATCATACATAAGTTTTAGCACATTCCCATCACCCTTTTTGATTGCAGTGTAACATCATGTGTTCTAAGTTTTCATTTGATCTAAGGTCAAACTTTGAGATGACCTCTTCCTTACCTCTTGTTCATTCACATAGTCATTCCAATAATCTTCTAGATGAGGTTCATGGGTGAGTATCCTATTAATATGTTTGGAAAGTCTCCTTGCTAGGTCATATCTAGTCCTTGCCAACTCAAACATTTGTAATCCATACATTTGTAATTCATTTTTTGTTACTCTAGCATTATTTGATGAATTGTATTTATACCTTTCCATATATGGGGAACTTAATCTTTCCTTTTTTTTGAGATTGAAGAAAAGAATCATAAGATTCCATTACTTGTCTTGAAAATTCTAATAATAATATTTTGTCGATCGAGTACCTGGGTAGCAGTAGAGATAACCTGAGAGTACTTCTACTCTAATTTAGGTAAACTTTGGAAATTGGATGTACCAAAATCCATAATAATTGATCACACTTTGTGCATCCACAAATATTCTTTTATATTTATCCTCTTCTATGGTCCTAACTAGCTTCATAGATAATGCCTCATTAACTCTCCTATAATGCCCAAGGTATTTCCTGGTTTTTATCTAAGGACAATTCTTGTATACTAGCCTTTGTTCGAGATTATTGCCTAAGGTTCCCCACCTTATTTAGGCATTGTAAATTTTCTTTTACAACACATGAATGTATTACATATGAGGACATGAAAAACATCCCTAGCATTTTGAAGGCTTTTATCTTATTGCATAAAAAGTCACTAATGGCCTTTGACGAATAAATTTTAGTTGTTTCATTCTTCACATTCTTGATTATTTCATACATTCATGGTTTAAATTTATTGGCATCTCACAACCTTTCTATTTTTTTTAATAGCATCATGATATCATGGATGTCTCTAGTAAAATAATGCCTAAATATGGTTTTGGGCATCTTAGACACAACCTTTAGATTTTATTTCTCCTTGAACCATGCTATCGACATTATTCATTTGTTTTTCTCCTCTAATTCCATGTATTATTTTGTATCCTTTTCAACTTCTATGGGGCTCATTGCCAAAAAATAGGAATCCCAAATATTTGAGCAATTCCTTCTAGGGTTAAATCAACATAAACCCTACCCTCTTTCAATGTTACCTTTCTTCTATCATCGTAGAAGTGTATGCACTCTAAAACCAATTTTGGGGCATCCATAGGTGGTGGAAATACTATAGCCATGTGTAATCCATTTGCCATAATATTTTATGAATATGGTGTGGTCTTGGGTAACATAATTATTTCCATGAACTCTTCCTAGTTAAAACTACCCAAATGGCTATCGACTATCATATCATACAATGTCAAAACTTGAGAGTAAGGAAATTCGAATTCCTCAACTTATTTCTTTTGTACACTCATTATGTCCCACATGATCAATTTATAAAATTCCTATGCTAGTTAAGGTTAGCTTATAATCTTTCACCCTTTTAACACTAAAGCTGTCAAAATTTTCTTTAAACAACAAGCATATTTATTAGGTTTAAACCTTTCAAATACATTTAATCATGCATTTTACAAATACTTTAATAAAACTCCATTTTTCACGAATACTAACCACATTCTAAAAATTAAGGTCTAATTCAAAGAATACCCGGTCCTGTAGAAAATGCTTCATAAATAAAATACTTGATAAACTAACACCCCTTCAAATTTTAGTGCATGCAACTTCTTTGTCTTCTTTGGTTGCCCTCAATTTTTTCTTGATTTTCCTATTTATAGCTTCTAAATCACATTATTATATTTTAGATGCCAAGACCTATGCTTCTTTAATTATAATGGTATGACAATAAAATAATTTTTTATTTTACCAATACATGCAAATCATTATATATTTAATGTACTTGGTATGTACGAGCTAGTAGTTGAGCATTAATAGTGAGAGTTTTGATTTGTGTGCTTCATTTTATTTCAAAATAAAGAAAGTTCAACAACAGTCCTTTTTCCTGAAATTCCTTTAGAAAAACCATCAATATTTGTTATCAGATGTGGAAATAGAACTACCAACATTTGATTATACAAGGACAAAATATCTCAAGAAGTATTTAACCATTAGTTCAAAATGAGTAGTTACGATAATGTGATCCAATATCGGGTTTAATTGTTGAAATATCAGAAGTACAAGATTGATTTCTCTAAAACTTCCCTTTGCGAGGAATTTATCCATTGTTGAACCTCTATCTAGATTGAGATTGGATAGAAAATTTCCACATTTGTTTTGGAAACACTTTGAATTTTCAATTTTATAATAAATGTCGATTAATCAATATTTCAAGTCTAGGTTATGGAACTTCCTACTTCACTAAGGACAAGAAGTCATATTATAAAAGAAACACTTAAGGTTTGGTGGGTTGATACCCCACTATTGGACCAGCTTAGGTTGTCAAATGTATTACCTTACTGGATACAAAACTTAGGAGAGTGAAGTATCCAATTCCACATGACCCAAAAATCCCTAAAAGAAATTTTACTTATTTCAAACCAAACTAAGTGGCTTCAACAATTAAATAGTGTTATTTTCAAATAACCTTTACATTTTCTCTCAAAATATCACATCAAAAGACCAACTACCCAACTACTTATGAATATACCTAAATTTTACCACTTCCTCCCAAACCACGTGAAGCTCAAAAAAAGAGGGGCTCCATTTTGTAGAAGTGAAATGGGGTGTTTTGTGAGACCACACAATATATGACACAATAATTTTTTAAAAAAATGATTTCTCTCTCCTTTAGATGCTATAAGATGAATAATAAAATTTTAGGGAGTCATGATAAAAAGAAAGACAAATCAACCATAGAATAAATAAAACCTAAAATATATTCTCATTTGGTCATCATGTAAATATTTTTTTTATATTGTTTTTTTATTTTTTTAATCTTATCCTTTTATATAGAAATACCATTTTTTATTATATTTTAGATGTAAACTTGATTGATTTTCATAACAATGATAATAGAATGTTTCAAACATAACAATAAAATATGTATAACATAACAACAAATGAATGCTATAAATACTATCTAAAAGCATCATACCAATTATTGATAATAATACTTCATTTCTCTTTTAATGTTCTTCCATAGTTTTTGTAAGATTATATACTTGGATGCAATAAAATGGAAGACATTAGCTTTTGAAGGAAATACAATATATAAAATAACAATAATAATAGGTATTCTAAAATCATGGAATTGTGTTATTAGGAATAGGATCAAAGTATAACAATTTCAAGAAATTAGATCATATTATAACACTTTCAATGCAAAAAATAAAGATTTAAAATATAACTATATACATATTAAATTATGAAAATAGGTTATATATACTCTTTTATAATAATTTCACTAGACATTCTTAACATATACATAAGGAAGTATGCGTCTCTAATATATAAATGATGATATGATAATCGAAGGAAATATAAATCTACTAAACATCCTTTGATCAACTATCAAATAAATAATTTTACACTTCTTCACATTCTTCACTTTTATAACCATATGATTTTATAAGATAGCTAAAAAAAAAAATGCAATACATCAACGATCTTCAAGAAATTACTCAACAATCCATTCTCAATTCCTTCGAAAAATTCTTCATAAATTATATAAAACATGGTTACTTTGTGAGTCTTTGTCTAAGATCAAACTAGTAGAAAAATAATATTAAAATAAGCCTTTTTTGAAAAGTAAAGGTAAACACATGAATCCTATATTAGCAACACTTTGTAAAAACTCTTTAGTTAGCATGTTGGATAGGGAACATTAGATATGAGAGTAAATAGTAATCAATGGCTCAAATATTTATACAATTAGAATTATGATACATCATATGTACAACATACCTATCTTTATATTTTTCATATAAATAATTTATCTAAAAATATCATAGGTTTGGCTAGTAAAAAATTATAGTGTGTCTTGAGTTCATACCTTGTTTAATATGTTTTATGTTAATACAAAAAATAATACAAAAGTAAATAATAGGAGAAAATAACAAAGAAAAGAAGAAAGATTATTATAGGTCAAGTTGAAAAATACAATAATTAAAGTAAAATATTTAAAATTTTCAATAAGTCAAGGATTCTTCATTTATAGATGAGGTCATTATAAATTCAAGCAATTCATCAAGGTTTTATAATATATTAGAGACATAGAATTAGTCTAACCCACCCAAATTACATGAAAGCTAAGGGATGAAAAATAACCACATATCCAACATCCAAGATTTAGTCTACTAGGGCAAGCCTTTGAAAATTATTGAAAAAGCTTCTTACTCATTTTTATATAATGGAACAATATAATGACATACTCAACAAACTATAGAGAACACTCATATCACATAGAGTTCATTAAATGCACACCAATTAAAAAAATCCTCTTACAACCTTCAAAATAATTTACTCAAAACCCTAACCAATCATAGGGAATCACACCAATTAGTTAACAACCCAACATAGAAAATGAAACCCATAGAAAGCCATGACAAATTATTGTCTAGCAAGAATCCTGCATTAAATTCTAGACAAAACACATGTAAAACTTAGCACATCAAACCGATTCATCAACAAAAAAAAGTAATTAAAGAAAGTATAAAAACCACACCTCTTCTTGAACCTCCTCTTACTCATCCTTGGGGTCATCATCCGCTCCCAATTCACTTGATCTAATGACAAGAGGTTCTCAATACAACGAGTTTTATTGTTCTAGATGTTAAGATTTCAAATCTCCTCCTAAAACTCCAATCCTCTAGATTTGCTTCTCTCCCTCAAAATAAGATTTCTCCAAAAACATACATGGACAATAATGCTAGCTAGGCCACAACCTACAACATTGATAGGTTAGTAAATTTCACAAAAAATATTTTATATGACGAATAAATTCCTCTCTTTATAATGCAACTTCAAGACAATTCTCATTTAATTTTGTGTGGAAAAAATGTTTGACCATGAAGTTAAGAGAAGTGCATTGCTGCTACCAAGTGGAATGAACCATAAGAAACATAACTAAATTTTTATTTCGATGTTAATGACTAATATTTATTTCATGGTTGATCAATTCTTTTGGATCTTTAAAGTTGTCATTTTTACTACAACTATATGAGTGATCACTCTTTCTCAGAGAGGGTGCCTATCAACATAAATGTTTAGGACACTTATCACTTTTGACATGAGTTGTAAGAAGGTAATAATTAATATTTTTATAGATAGCATGAATGGTTAAATTATGCTATGAATTAAGAGGACTATACACTAATGAGTGACTAGATGAATTGTAATCAATAACTAAGAAAGTAAGAAAATATGAAATGAAAATCATTGTAGTTAAAAAAATAATTTTTATCCAATGTTGAGAGCTCATACAAATTGACAAACTTTATGAAAGATATGTCTTCCTTCTACTATTCTTTATTGATTTGAATTTACCTAGTTTATACATTTACAAATCAAACTAGAAAATTTTCTCAAACTAGCAAACTATGGTTCCCATCAAAACCAAAGAGTCGTCACACATGTGTCCTTTAAAGTTGAAATGGATAGTCCTATGAGTATAAAATAACTAAAACAAAAAAATGTAAGAAAATTATTTAATTTTGGTACCTAACTTTGTGGGGTCATAACTCCTACCTTATTGGATGAAATTGAATTAGTTGGATGTGTTGGAAAGGTCTCAAAGTGACATTATTTGAGTTTATAGGAGGGAAACCAACAACTCTCCCCTTAATCAACCAATGAAAGTCTTAAGGCAATTCTACCTTGTAGGACTCTAAAAGTATAGATTACATAAATGTATAAAATATGAAGAAAAAAAAAGATTTTCGATATTCCTAGACCATGCAAATGACATCTAAAAGTTACTATATATTAGTAAGATCTATGAAGGTTTTAGTAAGATTCCAAATTATTTAGTCAATAGAAATCCAAATAAATCATTTTTTTTTAAAATAGTTAATAAATTTGTATGCATTTGATAAAACAAATTTACATGTTTATATTGAAAAAGAATAAATATTAATCTTGATTTAGAAATAATTATTTGTGATTGGTTAGAAAGTACAATCAATAATAACCAATAATCACTTATCCATCACTATAGTTACTTGCTAAGGTAGATACTAATAAGAGAACAAAATAGATGTAATAAAAAAATTCAAACTTTTTTCAATAACATTTTAAAAAATATAGAATACTTATAAATTACCTTTTGAATTATTATCATTTCTTAAACTTAATTTCAATCCAATAAAACATATGATATTTCCATGGTCCATATCAATAATAAAAAATGATTTTAAATATGACCGTAAACTTTTTTACATCGATATTTTAAATCATACTCTATAATCAATTCAACCTTATATTTAAAAATCATTAAAATATTGTTACCATGTGATATGTTTAAGAAAGGACCCATCATCTATGATGCGTGAGATACAACACATAAAAAGGTAGGAATAATGCTTATTAAATAAGCAATGCTAACAACTATTTTTCCCCTTAGACAAGTTATGCATCCAAGTGTAAGCTTACAAAATACTTGTAAAGTTATTACTTTATTATAAAGAAGGATACTTCACAACTTAGTCAATTTATTTAAGTGGTTAGCTTTATTCTACCGACACTTCAACCGACTTTTAGTACACTTCGGTGTTTATGTGTATATACACGAAAGTCAATTGTGTGTATATGCCAAAATGGTAATTGTGTTATATATACACAAAATTAATTGTGTGTATACATCAAAATGGTGGTTGAGGAACTTCTACCAAAACTACATCATAATAATATATGAATTTAAAATTGCACTACGTATTGATTCCATGCCTACAAAAGTTGGGTGTAAATTGTTTAGTGATTTAATGTGTGAGAGGGAGTGATAAGCATTGATTATAGATTAAGGCCCACTTATAATTGGGGTCAAGCTCCAAATGAAGATTAGGAGGAAGAAGAAGACTTTTCAAGAGAATAAAGTGGGTGTGGGGAAGCATAAGAGGCCAACAACTACCCATTATATAAAGCTTTCTTGAACATTAACTTAATGTTGATGGGAACCCACAATGTCTCTTTAGTGACATTGAGAGCTGTAATACTTTAAGCACAAGTCAGCGAGTGGAGTTCAATATTTTGACACCACTAAAGGTAAAGTGGAGTAGACATTAAAGAAAAAGTGCTTTCTAAGGTGACCTAATGTGCCCATGTTGCTATCATATGTGAAATCTCAAGTGTATTTCAATGACAATAAATGTGGTCCAAATGTTAGTTTGAGAGAGTTGTCCATCTGTCCCATGAAGTTCAAGTGGCCATGTCAAGTTAATGGATTCAATTTTAGATTTTTTTAGTTGTGTAAAGTTAATCATTTAATTTAAGTAAAATTTATGTAAAGATGATTAGTTATGAAAAGTTGTGTTGATTTTTTTGACTGTAGGAATCGAGTAGTTTCCTTATAAACTGCAATGTGTTTGGTAAACATTTTTCATATGATTGGTGATGCTCGGTACCACAAGGATAGAGGGGAAACTAGACCTTGTGACCTCTTGCTTGGAACATGATGCTTTAGCCAATCGAGCTAGGCCCTTCACCCCTTGTGTTGATTTTATAATTTATGTTAAAAGTGTATTTTATTGTGTTGTAGTTTATTTAGTTAATTCAAGTTTATAGTGAATGTATAGCTATTACATGTGATCATGGTGTAATCAAGTAAAACATGCATGCAATTAATTATTTTAATCTAAAACACGATCCGTAGTCAAATATAATTTCACACATTCTTAAATGAGTCAATTGCATAACAATAAAACAATAACAATATATCCAATATAGACCCATGGTTGCACACATGTGACTATTATCAATGTCATTATTATTATCTAGTAGTGAATAGGTCATAAAATGAAGGTTCACAAACTTAGCATGCATGCTTCAAGTGAGAATTTTATTCTATTGTATACTTAACAAATATGTTAACCATGGCTTGAATGCATGTAGTGACAAATGGTTAACATTTTGCTTCCATTGCTAGGACCCTCTAATAATTTGTTGACTATAGTTTAGATATGTTGTGGAACATGATGCAAGAGGATATTTTCAAATGGTTCATGAGTAAGGTACAATATTTCTTTCATGAAGAAATATATGTAGGAGCGAAGCTTTGGCAATGGCACAAAAGAGTTGTTTGATCCATCGTATGAAGAGTTTTTTGTTGGGCTTCTCATGCAAATATTTGTTTGGATATGTTAGTGTAAATAGAGTCATTATCAAACTAGTTAGCTAATCACCTTTTTAGGATCGATCTATTCACACTTAGCTTAAGTTTACTTAGGATTTTTCATACTTTTGTCTCACCTCATATGGTTGAGAGATGTGTCCTCATCATTTAAGACACCTATTGCATGCACATTTTCACTTGCTCTCACATTTGTCAAGTAGGCTCACAAGTGTTCCATCTTTGGAGAGGTAGTCAGTCATTTAGTCCTACCTTCTTACCTCCTCTACCTTGTCTATATAAGAAAGGCCACTATGTACATTTTGCACACTCTTCATTTTATATTGATAGACATACTATTGTGTTCATTGTTCACTTGTGGAAGGTTATCAATTCGTGCTTTTAGATCTTGGCTAATCCCAAGGAATAACTACTACATTGGTAATAGATTTAGTCATCTGCTGATAGCTATTATTGCATGGAACATTGCATATTGTGCTTTTCCTCCATATAAAGAGGTTGAATCAATCCTACTTAGATGAGGAGTTGTGCTTGCCTTTTTGAAGGGATTTTGTTGGTGGGTTGATGCCTATGTTTAACACTCTTCTCTCATTAGTCAAGCATTTCATTGTCTACCTAATATTGTTTCCAAATATTTCTAGAGACACTGATCACTACACATGAATTCTTATTCAATGCAACATCAAACACATATCGCATCTTTTACATGCTATTTTACAAGCACAAGAAATGTCAAGGGTTTCATCTACAATAGAGGTGAGATCTCCTTTGGATTTTATGTAGTCTCTATAGCTCATCTATAGTGCACACATTAATCTCTCTCCACACCCAATAATATTCTGTGTAGTGGAATTCCCCTTTAGACCCAATCAACCTACACATCAAAGGGTGACAAGGCCTCCCATTAGCCCCACATGGCCTCAACCCTATGTCACATCTCTACTAGCTTGGAGGTACCTTCCAACAACTTCTTTGAATTGCTTGTTCATCAGTGTAAAGGGCCCTTATTATTTCAGTTTGTAGTATGCATTGATAGTTAACATTTAATTTAAAATTTATGGTTAACACTTGTTAATGTAACTATTTTCTCATTGCACACATTAATTGCTAGTAGTTAGCTAATTGTCACACTAACTGCCAGATTGACTATTAGTGCTTGTAAGGGGAGACGTTTTCTTTTTACCATATCTTGCAAATGAAGAGATATTTTTTCAAGTGTAAGTAGTCGATGGGAAGATGGCTCCACCATCTACACTTTAAAAATATGTTATTTGAAAGCATTTTTTGGCTTCTGAAGTCAATTATTGTAAGTGAATTTCAACGGGGCATAACTTTCAGCTCAATTATCAAAATCTTATAATTTTTTTTTTGTTCTTATCAAAATTTTACAAGGAATTCAAATTTACTTGTAAACTTAAGATCTAGATTTCCAAATTTTAAAAAATTATAAAAGTATTTGTGATTTATAAATGGAATATTTTGGTATCCGATCTTCAAAATTTTATCAAATTTTCTTGCATATCTTTTTGGAGGGCCTGTGTTCTAGCACTAATAATTCCACGGGTAAACTTACATTTCATATGGATTTTTCTCATAATTAGACCATGTTTAGAAATTGCAAAGTGAAATCCAAATAATGTGGTAGCAATTGACATAGGGATGAATTATGCCATCATGTATCACATCAACTCATCAAATTCCTATTGGATCTGCAAAAATATTTAATCTCACTCAGATGTCTTGTGAGACACCATCATTTAGGGATGAACAATCTAGTAAAATGACTTGCTTTGAGATATCATCTCTTACATCACCTGATGCTACATCTGAATACAACATTGATATCTCCATGACTTCCAGTGATTATTTGCACCAAGACATCTCTATAATTTTTCTAGATCTACCACATTGGGATGCATTTCTAACATACATCACATATATGTTTCTAGAAACACACCTTGTAGATTTGGAAGACACTATTGAGGACATTCATATTTTGTTTGATGAAAGTCACATCAACACTATTATCACCCCATCTCCTTCTTTGTATCTTTCTCTTTCTATTCCTACACCAATTTCTATCATGATATATTCTATAGATATTCATGAGTTGACCTATCCAATTCCATCATCATCTATGTTTACATAATCTATAGTAGTACTAGATTCTCATCAGTCTAGTTGTCAACATACGTCCAAGGTTCATGTTCCTAAATCCTAAATGATACCTAATCCATCTTATCAACATTTTTTATAGTTTAACATTAGATTAGAGATATTTGAGAATCATTCAAAGACATCAGATGTATCATCTAAAATTTTAGATTATGTGAACAACATCAAATTCTATAGTGATATATTATGTAGATATTCACAAGTTGACCTATCCAACTCCATCACCATATATATGTTGACATCATCTACAATAATACTAGATTATCATTGGTCCAGTTGTCATCGTAATCCAAGGTTTATGTCCCTAAAATCTTATATGGTAGTTGAACCATTTTATCAACATTTGTTATAATTTAGCATTGTCTTGGAGATATTTGAGCATCATTCAAAGACATCATGGGCATCATCTAAGACTTTGGATTATGTGTAAAATTTATAGACCTTCATATTACTTCATGGATACTCCTATTAGGAATAGGAAGTCATCTTGCACACATTTATAGTGTTGCTTCTTTCCAAGGGGATAATTTGTGTTCAACGATCATGGATCATCTTTAGCATCTAGTGTCAAGCATCTAGAAACACTATATGTATCATTTTTAGGGGAGGCTACATGGTTTCTCTTCTCCTATCAATTTTGTGAGGAAGCGTCTCTTTGCATTGAGTTATTTCCTTCTCATTTTTTGGGAGGGTCACATAGACCCTCTCTCTTTTTCTCTCCTATGGGGGGAAATTCATTGTACTTATGTGTTAGAAGTAGTCATTGGGGGTCATCATGAGTCCTTCTTCTATCTTCTTCACTTGTACATTTTATTTCATTAAATTTGCATCATTTAACTTTTAGAGAGGGGTTTTTATTTCCCATTAGGTTTTTCTCCTTTTTTCTATTTCATGAGAATTTTTTACATGAGTACCTAACATGGTCTAGTAGGTGAGACTCATCATCTTGCATACATTACTCCCTAATTTTCACTTAAGGGGGTTGTTAGTGTAAACAAAGTCATTATCAAACTAGCTAGCTAATCACCTTTTTAGGATTGACCTATTCACACTTAGCTTAAGTTTACTTAGAATTTTTCATAATTTTGTCTCACCTCATGTGGTTGTGATATGTTTCCTCATCATTTAAGACACCTATTTCATGCATACTTACCAATTTATCTCACACTTGTTAAGTGGGCTCACAAGTGTTCCATATTTGAAGGGGTAGTCAATTGTTTATTCTTACCTTTCTACCTCCTCTACCTTACCTATAGAAGAAAGGTCACTATGTGAATTTTATACACTCTTCATTTTAGATTAATAGACATATTATTGTTCTTATTTTTTCACTTGTGGAAGGTTATCAATTCATGCTTTTAGATCTTGGCTAATCCTAATAGGATCTTATTAGATTGATTACTAATGTAGCGTTCAATGGGTAAATGAGACAATTTAATAACTACAACTTGAACATTTTGTGGATAGACACAAATGATACATCTGACAAGGGTATAACTAATTCCTATATTCTCCAATTTATTGTGATCACATATACTTTGAAAGAAAGGAAGTGTTATAAAAGTTTTTGACACAAACTAATGAAGAAAATTTTATTGTGGGTGAAAATGCTATTGGTCAAAAATAACATGGAGAATTTAAAATGTAATCTCAAGTTCCACACAAATGAGTGCACATACAAGGGGATAATTTATTCATGAGTTAATAAAAAGTGTTTGTTTTACTATGGAGAGTAGTAGTTCAAGACTGGAGTGCAAGGAGAAGTATGAGAAATGATGTAAAACTAAATTTTTGATAATTGAGGTAAGATAATCCAATGTGAAACATTGAACATAGAGGCTCATGTGACATAATTTTGAAGGAACTAGTGGTGGAAAAAAAGTGGAGTTGTCTACCTAGGAAGGATGACTTGAGTGCATGTGGTTGAAGATCCATAATCTATACAATGGTACAATTGTATATGAGCTTGAGGTGGTTATTGCTAAAGTATAGTATGTGTAATTTAATGGAAATTAATCATGTTGTGACTTGATGCAACCAGTCAACATGGATATGAGAAACTAAATAATTTCATTAAGTGATAACAAGGATGCAAAATATTATTTGAGTGTATTCTACATCATCAATAATGATAATTGAAGATAGATAGTTATATATAGGAGATATTGTCTTTGATAAAGTAGTATTTAAATGCAAGGTATTTTCATAATCTATGAGTGCACATATATAGATAAAGTAAAACATGGATAGAGATAATTTTACAATATAAAAATGTTAGGATTCAAGTGTCATTAACCTTGCAAATACTATATATATTTTATGTGTCTCCAATACTCTTGGAAGGTGTACTTGGATGCCTAGGTTGTAACTAGAGAAGTATTATGTGTTTAGATTCTCCTAGGAATCTTCATATTAGTTGTCTAATACATTAATGAGAGAGGTGGTGGTTACATTTAACTTTGGACACACTAAATACTATTTCCCAATTCTAGGCACTAGGATTGAGGGGTGGATAATATTTCCATAATAGAGAGATCCATATGAGTTGGCTTCTCTATAATGGAGCACTATAATTGATGATGTGAATTATTGGGGAGTTATGATTCTAAGATTCCTTTGTGGTTACATATTCTATTTAAAAATTAATTTATTATACCCATGTTATATCCATTTAAAATCATTGACCATATTTATTATTCTTTGAAGATGATCTCCAAGGTGGATATGGGGTTTTTGCATGATACCATGGTTTTGGTATCCATTATTTTAGTCATATAATTTATGTATTTTTCTCTCTTTTCCTATATATGGTATGTTTGAGATAGTATTTTGATATACCATATTTTACAAGTACCCAGGTGTTGCTAGAATATTGCAAGATTGTAGAGTGAAGTGTGTTGATACTATATCTTTTTCATTGAAGATCAATACACACTTTCCCTCTTTCTCTTATATTTTTTTTCCCAAAATGGTTTTTCCATGTAAGCATGTGTTATTATGGTTTGTTACTTTAATTCTTATTGCTGGTTTATACTTCTATATTTAATCTTTACTGGGTAATCTACTTTTAAGATATTAATTCTAGATTTGCATACACATAATTTTTTATTGTAATAGTTTCACCTATTTTTAAAAAAATAATATACAAAATCCTATCACAACTTGTAATCCCACACTCACCACTGTTAATCCATTCACCAATGATGAGGAAACTAAAATATTGGAAGGCATGTAATACTGCTTGGTGTGCCAAAAAATGTAAAAAAAAACTCATAATATGTGGTGCATTACAACTACACTAATTAGATTTGCACAAGGTTGGTACTCACTTTGTGATCTTGATAGAATAAATTATAATCTTAGACCTTAAAAATAAATTTCTTGAAAAAATCGATTACTTCAAAATGTCCCAAAGGAACATTGTCACTCTTAAGGAAACAGATCATCAAATTGGTGAGTATATATAAAGGTAAAATTTGTTTCTAAGATCCAATAAAATATAGTAGTAATTTTATCTAGGAGTAGTTTATTGGTAACCTAATCGAATAAATCTAGCTGGATCTAGTGCAACAAAAATTACCCTACCTAGAAGGAAGCATTATAAATCACACTACATCTGGAAGCATTAGGGATCCATCTAATTATTGTATAATTTCATTATAAGAGGAAAATATTGTCATATGGATTCATATATGGAACAACTCATTGGTCAAATAGAAGGAAAGAGAGGCCTATGGTGCACTAGATTCTAGAACAAAGGACACACAAATTTATTTTTCAATGGTGAGAGATTAAGCTATGTGAATTACTCCTTTCAATTTTATTTTGTGCATTCTTGAATGTGATATCTACTAGGAATATCATTCAAATATTCAACTTTATGTTTCTTTTAAAAGATAAAATTAGTTGGTATCAAATATTAGTACAATGTATCTTATATCACAATCCACAACAACAATTTGTATCATGTTGTGCACAAATTGCACAAATCACATGTTAAGAAAAAAATTACCACCACTATGTAATCACATTAAAAAAGTACCACTACCCATGACACCAAGGAAGAGTTTGTAGATGAATTGATTACTTAAGAGGTTGTAGTTGTGGTTTTGGTTGATTCATCTCTTGATAGACTTATGGAGAAATTGGACACACTTCAAATAAGTGTACTATGTTCCTCTTCTTCGGATACTACGACCAAGACCAAAAATTAGAGGAGTATGCATCACTCTTTAAACACTTCGAATATTACCATAAATATACCCAAATGACTAGGAAATATTACTCTTATGCTACCCCTAAGAAGCTAGTGTAGGTTCTCATGTAGAGGAGTACACATAGATGAGAAGAAGATGAATGTGCATCAACAAGATACATGTGAAAATTTTGGTCCCATACCACCCACATAAACATAGAGGTTAGCATGCTAACTAAGGATACATGGGATGCTATGGGACACCCTACACTATGGGCATCACCCCATTCCCTCTATATGACTGACAATACCATAGAATTATTTATCAACTTATTACATGATGTATAAGTTAACATTGAAGGGGTAAAGATCCATGTAGACTTCAAGGTCATTAAAGTGGTAGATGTGCAAAGGTACCCCATGCTTTTGAGTAAGTTCTACTTATAAGAAAAATTTGATGTGTAGTTTCAACACTACATAATGAAATATTATAATAAGGATAAAATAGAGACAAACACATTATAATACACTCATTTATTCCTAATTTGTCCATGCTAAAGATAATATCTAGAGGATATTTACCACATCATAGTGTAGGGATATATAGTACTATCTAAACCCATTTCAATGAAAATATTCATGAGGATAATACATTCAAAGATAGCTTTGGTGTATAGTTAGAATGATAGTTGGTAAGTGACTACAAGCTCATATGAAAGTAGTTTCCAAGTGGCTACCAACCTTCTTGTTGTGTACCCTCCAAGCCTAATCCTTTACCAAGCATCAAAATCCAAGATGAAAAATTAGTTGGGTCCTAAAAAACCCCTTCTCACCACTAGCCTAGTTCAAACCAAAATTCATGTGCACTAACTCTTTCTTGGTGAACTTGGTTTCCTTATTTCCACCTCTTTCATGTTTTAATTATTTTTTATTTAGTGGTAGATAGTGTACCAATATTCTATTCAAAATTGGGTTGTATTCTATGATATGTTTCTTTACCACTTCATCAAACTTTGCACCTATAATAATATCCACTATAGTAGATGAAGTTCTGCCAATTCCAATATAGCCACATAAGAATCCATTTGGGGATCTCTCATCTCTAATACCCCCCACATCTATGGGTCTATAAGTTTGTTGGTACCATAGGTAGTCTCATTATATATTGGTATGAATACAAGGAATTATGCTAGGAAATTAACTCTTGGGATAATATCAAGGTCAATTTATTACATCCTATAGGTTATTCAACCCTACTTCAAGTATTGTTTAGGCCCTTGATATTTTTTAAAAGACACTATTTTATGAGTATCTTACATTTATTTCTACACTTGATAAATTATTAGGTGATGTATTGGAGACTAAATTTAACAACTACCCCTCAAGGTCAATCATTATTTTAAAAAATACATTTTAGAAGCCACAATGTCATAGGAGGAACTAACCCCTAATATTTATGTTCTACACAACTTCTAAGTCCCCAATATCAAAGGTGAGTGGCTATCCAAAGATACATAGATTGGGAAAGGCCTCTACTACAACAAGATATTAAAACCCATGAAATTAAATATTGGGATAGAGGATGTACCAATAATGACAACAATTGGTAACTATTGGGGTGAAGATTCTCTCATATACAAGTTATACATTTACTAGGTAAATATGAGAATCTATTCCCTTATGGATATTATGAGATGAAGAGATTGCACCCATCCCTAGGAAAAATGTATATACAACTTAAAATGAGGCTTAAAATTCACCAACAAATAACCTTATAGATTAAATCCCAACCTTCACATAAAAGTAAAAGATGTGATTTAAAACATATTTCTAGTTGGTGCCATCTTCCCTCTTGATGAATATGACTAGATCATATTAATGGTGATATCTATAAAAATGATGGCCACAATAGTATTTACATTGATTATTTCTCCCTTAATAAGGCGCATGTCATAAATTCCTTCCCCACATGTTATAAAAGATGTTAAAAGGAGTCATAAGTAGGGAAGTTTCGAACTTCTAGGGAATTTTCTAACTTCATTGATGGTTTCTTTGGCTATCACCAAGTATGTATCAAGGATGAAGAAAAGGATAATTTTTTTCCATTGAATGGGGTAGATTTGAGTATAATCGTATTCTTTAATTCCATAAAGGTACCCTAAAATGTACAATAGGGTGTTAGGAATTTAGGCCATATAATGAGTTCATTAGTTTTCCACTTTCTAGTGCTAATCCTTTCCCTCTTTTTATGGTAATAGATTTGGAAGAAAGGCTTTAAATGGTGTAGCATCCAAAATAGAGACCAATATATTTATAAAAAAATATCTAAAAAATCCTTCACTTCCGTAGTTGTGGGTATAATATTTAGGGCTTCTATGTTTGGTGATGGAATTTTATGTGTTAAGGGTAAGAAGGTTAAAGGGAAGGATATTTTAAAACCCTTGAAATTCTCTAAATTTCCCTTATTTTAGTTCTTAAGGATGGATTTATGATAGATAATGTTTATTTATAAGAAATTTCCCTTCTTTTAGTTCTTAAGGATGGATTTATGATAGATAATGTTTATTTATAAGAAAATTCAATTAGATGCCAATTTAACTATGAATGGCCTAATGTATCAAAAATGCATAAATGGATGTCATGTAGTTGGTGGCTACACATGGAGAGTATCTTAGAAATGATATCATGTACCATTTTTTTATTAATGAGTTTGAATCATTTGGGGGTAGATACTTCATTCTTAAAAATCAAACTTGGTTTTGTGATAAACATTAACTTCTTATGAAACCTAGGTTTCTTAATTTTAACTTGTTGAAAAATATTTAGATTATGTTGATATGGATTAAGTTGTCAAAGTCCCCTCCCCTCTCTAGTATTGTTTTGAATTGTGCTTCGAGATGATATGGGATTCAATTGGGATAATCTTATCAATTGAAAGGGCGACTTCTAATTGGTCCTTTACAATGTTTTACCATATCTAGGTTGAGTTGGATACCTTAAAAGGTCTTTTGGTAGACATAATGTTGAAAGAAAAAAATATCACTTGTTGTCAAGGAAATATTTGTATTATAAACTTATTTCTTTAAAGTAACACAAGTGCTATAGAATATGCTATGTTGTAGTTGCATGCTTCAATTTCAATAATAATTTTTATATGTGAGCTTCTTCGAGTGGCATGATGTTTAACCCCAACATATAACTAGCTACGTTTTTAAAGATGATTCACATCTCCCTTGTTAGTATCTTAAGGCGTCTTCAGTGGCTAGAGACACCTTCCATGGGGTCCCTACAAATCCTATTACAAAATACTCGAAGAAGGCTCCTTCAAAGGATGACTTTTCTTCATCCATTTTTAGTGTTTCCATGGAGGTTATAAGTTAGCCTTTTCCAAAAATATTAAATGGATCCTTGGATACACTCTCTATTTGAATAAAATTCTTGGTGGATAGTAGCATAGATTCATATTGTTGCAAAGGCAACTACCGTTGCACCAAAATATCGACTTGCTAATGCCTGATACAACCACTAGATTTATACAAGATCCAAGATCCACAGGAGGTGGTTAAACCATGTCACAAAGCCCAAGCACCACACTGGCCCATGTCGAGGAGACCAAGGGAAACACCTTGAAACAATCCCCCCAGTGCAAGTGAGGGGTTCGAACCTTTGACCTCGGCTTTGATACCAATTGTTGCAAAGGTGGTTGTCGTTGCACCAAAAGATTGACTTGTTAATGCCTGATACAACTGTTGGATTTATACAAGATCCAAGATCCACCGAAGGCCATGTAACGAAGCCTAAGCGTTGCGTTGGCCCACGCCAAGGAGACCAAGGGTGATACCTTGCAACACATATGTTCTCAAAGTGATTCAAATTATAAATTTTACTAGGGGAGGATTGGACTTTTATCTCCAATAAAAATTGGGAAAAATTAATAAAAAAATATTCATCTAGGCATCCTAATCAAGTAGAGATAAGAATATAATTCGTTTGCTAGATTGGTATTGATTCATTATGAAATCAAAATTTTAAGGACCAAGGACCCAATAGAACTCTCACTAAAAAAATTATAAAGATAATAGATGTTGAATCTCTATATTATCAAGTTAAATAACATGATAATCCTTGTTTCCAATATATTCAATCAATGATATCATAATATATGAGATGAAAATTTTAATTAGATATTTTCTAAATATTTTTTCATGACCTCCTTATATAATGGTGAAGTGCACACTAGATCCCAAAAATATATTTTAACTTGTGTGGTTTGATTTGATCAATGATATCCTACTACTTTAGAGTTTTAGTTTTAAATGTAATATTAGGAGGAAGATTAGGTACATTAGGGAGTAAAGTAGGTTGTTGTAATGTAAAATTTTGGCCTCTAGATAGCTTTTGATGTGTATGTCCAACTATGTTATAATCTTGTGAATTAGGTTTGTCATCAAAAGTAGAATTATTTCCAATAGAATAGATACTAACATGAAAAGAATGTGCATATACCACATGAATAGTACGTGAGGAATCATCAAAATATAAATCATGAGAGGATATCTCTAGATACATACTATCCCTTTAGGTAATAATTTAAAAAAATAAGATATATAAGTGTTTTTCAAGAACATAAAATAAGTGTAAATAAAAAATGATGAAAAGAACCAATGTGATTCTCTACCACTCAAATGAATTCTAAACTCACTAATCAATTAAATATAATCATGTCTAGGAACTTATAACTATCAAGCTCAAGAATTATTTAACATGTAAAGGGGGAATTTAAGTACCATCATAAATATCATGTAATAACTCCACACTAAGAATCATGATTTCATCACATGTAATGTATGATAAGAAAATGGATTTTAATAGTATCTACACAAGGATCTAATGAACTAACATCAAGTTGTATGTTATCATAATGTACGATATCACTAAGTGGAATACTATCATACATATTGATAGAGCTAACATGAGATGTATAAAAATAATCATAATACTTAATAAATTTTATTCAATGAAAGCATACAAGTCTATGGAGATGTAACACCCTCCGTTTTGGATATTTAGATCAGTGTTTTCTTGGTAATGTTTGATTATGCTTATGATGTGACTGTGAACTTAGTGATTGTTTGATCATGAACTGTTTAGTGATGCGCATGTTATATCATGATGTGACGATTGTGTCTGATTGCCTTTGACTTTGGAACTAGGTTGCTTTTGATTGCAATTGTTATACAATGTGGATGTTATATTTCAATGTGATGTTATCCTGATGTTACCCTTATGGCATGTTTTGGATTAACTTAGAAGATATTTGATTTAACGATGTTTTATGCTGTTGATCATGTTATTGATGTTAGATGCGTCAGTTAGTGATATTGTATTGGTGAAGGGGACGGGATTGTATCACTCGCTTGCGAGTGCCCTACGATTCTGAGATTTCCTCTTCACGGTTTGATTGATCATATTATGTATATATGCACGTTGACATGCTCTTTGTTGCAGGTTGGCAGGTACATGACATCGACTCCACCTGGTTTCCAGGTTTGAGCGTGTCCATTGACCAACGGAAATTAATTGGGAGATAGTAGCTAGGTTTTCTGTGTCAAGTCGTTACCCTAGTCACCGTGTGTCGTCGGGTTGTAGTCGGGTTTGGTTGTTTCATGTTGCCCAGATCACCTTGGTCTTTAATTAAATTCAAGTTATAATGGCTTGTGTTGTTAATCTGTGGCTTAAATGTAATTGGTTGTATTGCTAGGAATGTTATTTACTTTATTAATTAATTTAATTTAATTAATAAAATAATCTAATCGTGGATTAGATTTATTTTATTGATTAATTAAATTAATTGTGTGAATTGATTAAGTTATTTCTTTCGAATTAAAAGTGTTAAAAGTTTTAAATTCTTTTATTGAAAAAAATAAATAAAATAAAACTAAAAGGTATTACATTCTATTTGGAAAATAGAATTTTGTTTTAAGTTATTTAAAGTTCAAATGTTTCAAAATGCAATGACTTTGTAAAAAGATATTTTTTGGAAATAGTTGACTTTTTTGGTAAAAGATATATATATATATATATATATATATATATATATATTTTAAATTTGAAAATTGAAATTTAATTTGAATTTCAATTTGTGAATAATTTGGGGAAACTCTATTTTTAGGATTTTTGTTCATTTTGAGGGGGATGGGTTTTGAACTTGGATGGAGAGTTTGTTGGTGGCTTTACTTGGATTTGTGAAGGAGGTGGAGACTTTTGCTTGGGATGGATTCAATGGAGGAATTGGAAAGCTCCATGTTTGAAGGCTTCAAGTTTTGGAGGAAGAAACCAGGTTCCTCTTTGTTCTTGTTTTGTTTATTTTGAAAATAGTTTAATCTTTGTAATGCATGTTTGAAAATCTAGTTGATTGTGTGAGAAATCTTTGAAAGGTTGATTGAATCCAATAAAACCCATGAGTTATTTCTTGAAAATTTGCAAAATGTTGAGATTTGGAAATGAAAACCCAAAAGAAAACTCCTCTTCAAAATTAAATCTTTAAACCCTCTTGTTGTTTGGATAAATTTGTTTGAGTTTGACAAAATGTATTGCTCATTTTCTCAATTGGAGCTGGAAATGTTAATTGAAATTTTCCCATTCAAAAGAAAAATATTTTGTTTACTTTCCCTGTTAAATTTTTATTTTGGTTTATACCAAAAAGAAGGGAAATGGAAATTGTGTATTGAAAAACAAAATAAAATAAAATAAAATTTATTTTGTGGGGTGGGGAGATCAATCCCCCACCACCACCATCACTGCCGCCACCGCCGATAGGCGGTCACTGTGTGCTTGGCACACAGCCCCATCGCCACAAGCGACAGCCACTGTGTGCGAAGCACACAGTTCCACCGCCCATGGGCGACGGACGTTGTGTGCTTTGCACACAGCCCCGCCGCCATGGGAGGCAATGGACTGTGTGCGGAGCACACAGCCCTGCCGACCACAGGGAGGCAGGGGCCGCATGCTTAGGGCTTCGGCCCTTGTTCCAAACAAAGAAAAAATTCGTTTCTTTTTTTTAAAAAAAGTTTTATTTTATAATTTTTATGATATTTAATATTATATGCATAATGTTTAATATTATATTTTAATATTATATATTAATATTTAATATTAAATATTAAATATTTAATATTTAATATTTAATATTTAATAAATAATATTATATATGTAATATTTAATATATGTATATAATATTTAAACATTTTGTAATATGGGAATTTAAATCTTAAACAATTGGATTATAATAATAGTATGTGGATAATTAAGACATTTAAATAATGATGTTTAATTATTTTAAATAGGATATGTTTTAAAATAATTATAGCTTAATTATAGATGAAATGGAATCGTTATTTTAAAAGGTTAATTTAATCCTTATCCAGGATTGAGCAAATAGAATAAGAGTATTAAATTAATTTTTTAGATGGTGCCAAGCGAACATTAAATAAGTTAATGGTTATTGAAAAAAGTTGATTCTATAATTGAATATCTATACTTAGAAATTTTATTTTTCGACTATCATGAATAATTAGTAAACCTTAGAATAGAGAAATAATGTGTTTAGAGGCATATGTTTAAAGGATGTGAAATTTGAAGTGATTAGTTCATTGGTATAGATAAAATGAAAATTGATGTTTGATCAAACGTTTTACATAAAATATTGACTTTGATTGATTTATTTATTCTATGATGAAATATGGATTAAATGATTTATTTTACACGATTTTGAATATAATAGTGAAACTTAGAGATAATGATTGAGTTAGTTTAATCAGTTGTTTTTAATCATTAAATTTTGATTATGGAACATAGTTGAGGAGCTAGGGATAGCGAATGGTTTATTTTAATCAAAGGACTTTATTCATCAAATGTTTGTTTTATTTATAATTTGATTTGATTATTACGGATAATTGAGACAAATGAAATTAATTAGACAGATTTAAAATATAGAATAGCTTAAGATGATTTTGCTACGAAATAGGAGCAAAAAGCGGATTTTATATTCAAATGTATTATTAGAACGTTGAATTTTAATAGTCCAATGGTTTATTTTAAAAAAATAAAAAAATAGATCTTATATAATCAATTGCTTTTATTTAAAGGTTGATTATAATAAGATATGTGATTGGGGAATGAAATATAATTATTGGTTTAAACTCCTTAAGTTGTCAATGTGCTTTGAGCTACTATGGAATTTGTGCAAATAACGTTAATTATATACTTAATTTCATGTGCAACGAAAGTGATTGATTTATTATTTATTCCAAATGTTTAATAAAGCAAGTGGGTTCATTTATAGTGTATGATCGTGAAACTAGAGAAATGATTGATTATTTTAGTCAAATTATGTTATTTATTAAAAAGTCTTGATATTGGAATACGGTTGTGAAATTTAGAGTAAATGATCTGTTCTTTGAATATTTCTATGTTGTGAAAAGAAATAAGTTTATTGATTGGATGATTGCAAGTGATGGAAACTGTGTTTGATTGGATTTAGGGAATCCGAACATTAGCTTACTTAAGTATCTGAAATGTTTTCAGTGTTTAATTGTTTGTCTTCAATGTTGGTGGGATAGAGAGAATGTCTTGAAAGCCTTCCAGATATGGGTTCATTATTGGTATGGGTGGTTGTATGTGAGTCAACCTTTGATATGTACTTTGGTTTCCGTGTTATGAGAAAAGTTTGTTTGTCAAAATTACATCTTTAGACATTTAAAGAACGTGTGATTATATGATTGTTGACTTTAAGTCATTTCTTGTTGATCATGTAAGTCTTCCAGTTGTGTTTCTTGGGATGATGTTGTTGCCCTTGTGATTGGTTATTGTCTTTCTTGGGTAGTGCATGAGACTTGTATCAGTGGAAACTTGGTTCTTCGTATGGGTCATGTGACCTTGTGATTAAAGGTTGAGTCGTGTTTTTAGTTTGTTATGTGGGTTATCATTATGATAGTCAACCTTGTGTTAGCCTTGGGTAGTGCATGCCTTGGTTTCAGTTTTGTACATCTGTAGTGATGTGTTACCTGTTGAGGTGTATCGATTATGTGTGATATGTGTTAGTGCATTGGCTACCCTTGACATGTTTTGTTGATAGGGGAGTGGCTTTCAAACGAGCTACCGAGCCCAAAGTGGTTCCGCAGGATAACTCATGTGAGAGCTAGTTAACCATGAAAATTAAAATAACTTACTAGGGAGAAAGAAGGAAACATTAAATAAGATATCAGAAATGCTCATTGGCTCAAGGGCTTGTATGAGACTTGAGATGAGTTAGGAAGGCCTGGAATGGCAAGATCGTTATCTTGTCTTTACAAGAGATAATCGATTCCGCTCTAGTGTGCATGTCGAGCCGAGAGTCGGTTGAGGTTTCCAAGATATCCCTAGAGGGGGGCCGGGACCTAGGAAGACTTGCTAGGAGATCCCATGCAACCTTTGCAATGACACTCCTCCTATGATAGCAGTCGGTATGGTGTTGTACCGTGGGTGTTTTTTATTGTACAGTGATTGTACTCAAATTTTGTACTTTGGAAGCATTGTAACCATGATGTTAAGTGATGTGGTATATGTTCTTGTTTGCAATTCAGTTTTGTGTTATCTGCGGTCGAAAGTGGTGGGGATACCACCTAGGGAAATCCTTGCTACTATCCTGGACTAGCACGGAGGGGAGTGGGGGCCTTTGTCCACGGTCGGCGGCATCTTAACTGCTGGTTCTTCTTCCTTGTTCGGCTGATTTTGGGAGAGCTCGTGGGAATCAATTTCTTCTCATGCCTTGTTCTCTCAAGTTCTTATTGTATTTTATTACCCCTCATTTGTTATCGAGGTGGAATTTGTAAATTGTAATCATGATTATTGAATTTACCTCATTCGAGGAATGAGTGTTGTAATCTTATTTGTTGAATGCTATTTGGAATCTTGGAGGTATTGACATCCTATAATTTATCTTGTGGTGAATTCTATATATCTTACTCTTTAAGTGATTAATACTTCCGGGTTTATTTTAATGGTTGTTGTTGTTTGGGTTCTAAAGTAATCTTTGTCTCGTGGCCTTAGAGGTTGTTGGCAATGTGTATTCATCTTACATGTTTTTGTACTTAAAAAAAAAAAATTGGTGCATTTAAGTAGTGAATTGCAACTTCCTCTAGGGTTACGTGGCAGGGCATTACAGGATACATGGTTATCATGATATATAAGAAGAGTTTCATAAAATGGTATAATAATTACTTGAAAAATAGGAACATGTGATCTTAAAAATGTCCATGTCATATTGTAAATATCACTTAGTAGGTTCATCACTAGAATATGCCATAGGTGAAATAATATTTTGATATGAAACTCATGGATAAGTGAAATAAGTATATCTAAAGGAAAATATAGGAACTAACTATCTCAATGAAGGAGGAAAAATATAATACATGATAAATAACACCTTCATAGAAATGCATCCTCATCCATAGAATACATTTCATGAGAGTATCAAGGATGGAAATATCTCATGTGTCAAAAGATAAAAATATGTTAAAAAATATGCATATATATCAACCAAGGAAAATTACTTATGAAAAATCCACGAAGATGGATTATCCAAGGGTGGGTCTATGAGACCAAATGAGTATAATGATATGTATGCTCAAAGCCTAACCAAAATATGATAAGAATATGCAAAAAAGATGGATCCAAACCCTAGGTATATCTAAAATACAATTATAATAAAATCAAATTTTACAACCCTAATAGGTAATGAAGTAAAACCTTATGGTCAAACTATAGGAGTGTAGAAATGTCAAGTTCACCAAAAATATAGGAGAATAAAAAAAAATTACACAAGTTATCTAAGGTAAATAGATAAATCAATCAATTAAGAAATAATTCATCCTAAAAATAAATTTGGGATTGATAATAGTAGTAATTACATGAAAAGTAAATGTGATGGATATGGGTTCTTTTCTCTAGAACTAATGATGGAAGAATGATGCTAAAGTAATACAAGAATAGTTTACCATTTTATAAAAAATAATAATCTTGGTGTAATGACTCTATTAGAATCTATGATGCAGGAGCATCCAATAGTGTAGGGCAATCTTGCATCACCCAAAAAAAAAAATTCTTTATTTTCTTTAGTTTTTTTAGTCCCATGATGACACTTAAGGGGTATAAGATAGTCAGAAGTCAAAAACAGTGAAAAATAGTCACTTACTATTTTTAGTAAGTCATCCTAAATGGACTCGTATGGACCTAAAAATTTACCTGAAGGAGCAGAGCTGAAAAATATTTCCGATCATGAAAGAATCACCTCAATACCTTGAACGGTTTGGGAGAAATTAAAGTTTATGTCCCAAGAAATTTCTCCAATGCAGCTTCAAATTCAAATATTAAACTTTAGAGGCCCCAAAACAACTCGAAAAGTGGATGAACCGACCTATGGTGGAATCATGCATTGTATATATCTTTGAGAGCTTTCCAATGATATGTAATAATAGCAAATCAGACACCCAAATCAAAAGTTATGGCCCCAAAAAGTTGCCCCTCTAAAAAATGAATTTCATTAAAATTTCTTCCTAGGCTAGAAATCAAATGACGGGACTTTTGGCACCAAAACAAAAGGGAAACTTGCACTTTTTGGAACATTCTAGGGTGGTTATTGGGTAAAATAAAAAGGGATATGAAGGGGTTGTAGAAGGTGGCTCCATTAGTGCAGATTGTGGCTCTGAATAATAGTTTTTTCTTTCGAGTTGATTTTGTTGTAATGAATCAAGCCCGTGAGGTTGTAGCATGTAAGTTTGAATTTGTAATTTCACTTTCTGAAGATAATTGAAAGTGGGTTAATTTTTGTTTCACATCTTTTGTGTTGGTATCTATTGTTGTGTTTTGTGGGTTTGGGCGGTGTAGCCCTCATCAATCTATTTTTTTTTTAAATGTTTATGATTCAATATTGATTGCTACAAAACTAATTTGTCATGAGAATGATTTGACATAATATCTACTTGAAGATTCACTTTTTCGTTGTCTTCTTTGAAATACAAAATTGTCAAGGTGATGTCTAGGGGCACTATTGAGGAGTTTTTAACTTGATGGGTGAATAGATTGGATCCTAGGTTAAGCTATTTTGGCAGGCCAAGTTAACAATCATGAGAAATATCAAAGACAAAATTTATTGACATGGAAATGGCCTATATGTAATTGTGATTATTTTTCTTGTTTAGAAATAAAAATATTCTCTAATAATTTTCTCCTTGATGTGTCCTATTAAATAAAGTACACATGGAATGCCTTTATACACTAGAATAATATTCCACCTAAAACACATGTAGTAGTTGGCTCATAAAAGCTAGTAGAAGGGGGCAAGAGATTTTAAATTTGAATTTTATAAATTTAAATTTTAGGTTAATTTTGATGTATCTTGAGATTGAAATGTGTCAATTACAAGCTACAATGTCAAGTGACTCTTGGATGAAAGATGATGATTTATAGGAAGGGAGTGAGTTTATGTAAGTATGCATGAGGTTGCAATAATGACAAGTAAATGCATCATATATGAAAATTGGTGTAAACATGAATTATATATATATATATGTATGTATGTATGTATGTATGTATGTATGTATGTATGTATACATATATGTGTATATACATATATATATACATA
>VDFB02181150.1:0-47669 GCA_007258455.2 Sequoia sempervirens | reverse complement strand
GTTTCTAGGTTGATCTCGATTTGTGTTTGAGTTTATTTGGATTACGAATATATTACCGATGATTGGATATTCTTGATTTTCATGTTATAATAGTGTTATAATGGATATTAATGGTGGTTTTGCTGAGTGTAGGCTGATTTTTGCTGAGTCGTCAAGGAAGTTCTAGAGATGAAGTTATATCTATGAAAGAAATTTGAAATATTGGCTACTTCCCCTTGGCTGACTTGGTGAGGTGTGCTCAGGTTGGAGAGGGCAGTTAATGCAAGGCTGCATCGAATTTTGTATTTCCCTATCATTTTCCTTTCCTTGGTCTGAATTGCATTAAAGATCCTAGGGTGGCCTGGATGAGTTCAAACATTTAATTCTAATTCATTTTATTTCAAATTCTCCTTGGGCCGACCTATTTGTGGTCGTTTCTATTGTAAGCTTTGGTTGGGCCAACTTGTTTTGGCTATTTTATTATTGTATAACCCTAGCTTGGCCGAGTTGTTTTGGAGATTCCTATAAATTGGGCATTTCGCCTCATTTGTAAGATATAGAATAGATACATAGATAGCTAGTTTGATGCAAGAGCGAGTTAGGTAGTAGAGCAGAGTTAGAAGTTAGTCAATTTCTGAGCAAGTGTTGTAACAGAACATTGGAATTGTTGCTGAAATTTGGTGTTTCAATACAATTGAAGACATTGTAATTTTCTGGTGATGTCTTTTGTGTTGACTTATCTTGCATGGTTCTCATGATTCTATCTTTAAAATTGCTCAAGGTTAATAGATGTATGTTAGATATGATTCAATGGTGTTTATGATTTGATGCTTGAAGTGTTGCAGCAGTCCTTGGTCCATACTTTTTGCAGCTAGCTAATTGTTAGTTGCTTTGCAAAGTTAGCCTGGACCTTTATATTCATTGTGCTTAGTTCAATTGTGGAGATTTATTCATTTCAATTGAAATTGGGTTGTCTTGGATGAATGTTCACGATCTAAAAATCTTTAATGCCTTAGAAGATTGCACTGTTTCTATAAGATTGTAAGATTTGCCTTAGTCAAGCAAAAATTAGTTTATGAGGGATTGGTCCATTTCAAGTATTTCATCATTTGCATTATTAGTCTTATGAGTATTTAAATTTAGGAATCTCTCTAAAACCCTAATCTTTTGTTATTTCTTTATCATTTGAGTTAGATTTAGGATTGAAGTATCATTACATTGCTAGATCTGATAAGTTCATGATTCAATATTTGCCTGTAGTAAGGTCCCTTTGTGATTACCAACATTTTCACATTTATCACTGAGTTGTTTATGCATTGTAGAGACTTGACATTAGAGACCTTGGGGTTATCTCTTGAGGCTTGCTGATAGAGATTTACCTTTCAAGAGAGATAGGATATTATATTCTGTCTGAGTTGTTGTTGTGCAGAAAACATCATCAACAAATTGGGGCTAGAAGGAGGGCCTGAATAAGCTAAGATGGATCAATTTTTGTACGCTATCTCTCCTAAAAGATTCAGAAGAAGAACTAGATCTACTCCAGGAGAGGAAGAATTTCAAGAATTTCCAGACCCTACTAGGTTGAGAAGGACTAACAAAAGGGAAGAATCATCATCCGCCCAACCACCTCCATCGTCTCCATCATCCTCACCTTCACGAAGTTCACCTTCATCTGAGTCTGAGGACATTCCCATTCCACAACCTCAACCAGTCATAAATCAACCATTACCACCCCCATCTCCACCAATGGCTTTCCTATCTAATAACCCATCTCCATTGAGTTTCGCTAATTACAATGTCATGCCCAAGAACCCTAAGCACTTCTGTTCAAAGTTCCATGTTAATGATCCCAATAGAATTGTTGAGGAGCACATCAGGATCTTTCAGACTAGCCTTAAGGATAGGGGAATCAATCATGAGGATGTAGCATGTAGGCTCTTTCCTTATTCCTTAGAAGAAGATGCATTCTATTGGTATAATCACTTGCCTGTTGGATCTATCCAACATTGGACTGAACTAGAGACTACATTCTTGTAGAAGTTTAGGATTCCCATTAGTCCCAATGAGCTCTATCATCAGTTCACTAATGTTAAGAGAGAAGTCAATGAGCCTATAGGGTCCTTCAACAATAGGTTTAACCATGCCTATACCTGATTGTAGGCCCCCTATGCTATTGATGATGCCACTACTTTAGAAGTCTATTATGAGGGACTTGATAGTCTGACAGCCACCTTCATGAAATGGAGAAACAATCCTCCTAATACCCTACTTGATGCATATGCAAAAGCTATAAAGGTTAGCACTGCCTTAAGACAACATTTGTCTGGACCTTTACCATCATTAGGACCCGCTACTCACCCTGGACAAGTCCAAACTCTTAATCAGGCTCTCACTAATCATACTTCCATCATGAATCTGGTTCCTCACCCAGGGCCTCCAGTGAGTCAAGTGCCACCCACAATCAGTTATCCCCATCAAAGTGTGAATCAACCTCTTTATCCACAATCTCATGCTAGCTATCCCCCATGTCTGCAAAATTATGAAGTTTTGAACTGGTCATTGAATACTAGCATTGTAGTAGGATATTCCCAAAATAATGTGAGCCAACCTCCATATAGAAGTCCTGACCATGAGAGACTAGATGAATTGTCTGAACAAGTGAAGAAGCTAAATATGGAGGTGACTTACTTGAGGAATCAGAATAGTTAGTTACAGGCTGCTAAGAGAAATATACAATCCAATCAAAACAGAGAAAGTTGAGAAAAGCAACAAGGACAACACTTTGATAAAGGGAAATGTCCTGAAAGAGGATATAACCATGACAGAGGATACAAATACGATAGATGATATAGTAATGACAGGGGATATAACAATGACAGAGGACAAAATTATGATAAAGGATAGTCCTCAGGCCAAAACTTTGATAGAGTTCAAGGTGGTGGACAAGGGTTTGATAGGAGACAGCCACCCAGATAGAACGAAACTTGGAATACAAGGCCTAACAATGGAGGAGTCCCTACTCCATTGGATCAACTAGTCAATCAACCAGTTAGTCAAGAGAAGCCTCCTAACAGTATATATTTAGCTAAGACTACATTATCAGGATGGTGTAGGCTCCATAAGACAAGTCAACATTCTAAATTGGATTGTCAAGAGTTCCAGGTAGCAGTTTCAATCTTCTAGTATGAAGTGGAGAATAATGCAAGTGGCCAGGAGATGGTACTATCTACTCCCTATGATTCATTAGTGTTGGTCTTGAATCATGCTCCTTTCCCACAGAGAAAAGACAATGTGCCTGAAGAAGAATCAGACCAGCTCAAGGAAGAGGCAGACCAGGTATGCAATGGAGATGAGATTTCACAGTTGTTTGATGAAAATATAGTAAATGAAAATGGCCCCTTGGATGAAGAAGAAGCTTATGTTGAAGAAGTACATACTTTCCAGAGGCCTGTTAAGATGTATGATTTGAGAGATATGCCCCATAGACATCCACTGGCTGGAGGTCCCTTCACCACCTCCATTCGACCAAACAACTTCACCACTCCTACATATCCTAATGCTAGCAATAATCCATTATATCCTCATGTGTCTAAGAAATATCTATCAAAGGAAGGACAAGCAAAAATGGAAATGTCAAAAGGAAGGAATATTGAAGCAAGAAAAGATAGGGTGGTGGACTATCCAAAAGAGACTCCTGTTGATCTAAGTGAAGAACAATTGGATAGATATGTTGCATAACTCAAGAAGCTAAAGGTAAGTCTATCTGCATTTGAGTTATTGAGAGTTCCAACCATTAGGAATGTAGTTTTAGGAGCTTACAATGCAAATTCCATATCACAAGACAGATCAGTTAGTGAAAGTATCAATAAAGTATTTATCTCTCAAACGGTAGGAAGGAAAAATCAGACTCGAAATCAAGTTCATGTGCCTCCTAGAGATAAGGGAAAAGAGAAAGATAAAACTCAAGTTGCTCAAGTGGATACTCCCTTAACTCTATTTCAAGGGAAAACAAAGACTCCTTCATTCCTGATTTCTGTCTGCATATTTGGAAAGAACTTGCACAATTGCTTGTTAGATTTTGGTGCTTCCACCAATGTAATGCCCTTTGGTGTCTGTTGAGCTTTGGGTATTACTCTTGCTGATTCCCAAAAGAATGTCACCCAATTGGATATAACTGAAGTTAATGTTGTAGGGAAATTAAACATGATTCATATGCATGTTGCTTTTGATCCTAGGATTCAACAGGTTATCAATATATAGGTGGCTAATATACCTAATGCTTATGGCCTGATTCTGGGAAGAGACTTTACTAGGGCCTTGAATGGATATGTATCAACTGATAACTCTCATATGTGGCTTCCATGGAAGGGAGTGCCAAACCAGATTAGAATTGAAAGAGAACCTAGGATGAAGTACATGATTATAGAATATCAGAACACCTCCAATGAAATTCTAATATATGAGGTGAGCATGGGAAACTATGTGCTTGCAGCCCCTTTTGAGGAGTCAGATGCATAGGAAGTCCTCATGTTCCACAAAATGCCTGTTGATCTCACAGTAGAATCCAGTGATACCGAAGCCTTGGTAGAACCAGTTGAAAATGAAGATGATCTTGAAGATAATCAACTCAGTTTACTAGATAATTTCCAGGAACTCATCCAGAAATGCATTGAAGATTAGGTTCAGTTAGGTAGGAAGACAAATTTTAGAGATTTTCTCTTGCCAAATTGGTGTAGGGTCCATAATGCCTCTCACTATGAGCTGGATTGTTGCTTATGCTAGACTAATGTGGAACAAGTGCAGTAATGTATCAACCCCACTATAGCAGTCAAAATTGATATCTAGAATTCCCAAGAGGGCCCTGAGGAGAAGAAAGTGATGCTTTCTAAGGAACCTTCAAGCAATAATAGTGTAAAAGATACAGCAAGGAAGTCTGCAGTTGCTAACTATTGGAATTTAAGATTTGATGGGTCCAAATCAAAGCAAGGAGCTGGAGCAGGGTTTGAGCTAATCATTCCAAAAGATAATACATTCTTTGTTTCTCATAGACTTCAATTCCATTGTACTAATAATGTAGTAGAATACGAGGCTTTGGTCTTGTTGTGCAATTTTTGCACACACGCCTTGTTGAAGGCAGGGACCCTCTTTTGCTTTTGCTTTTGTGTTTTTCCCTCTTGGATTTTGAGGTTTTACATTGCCTTGGCATGATCTTAAAACATTTATCTTGCTTTCCTAGGTGTTTTCCCTAAGTTGCATATTGAAAATCTTATGTTTTTGGTGAAATTCGGGTTTTGGCCCTGGTTCGAGATTTTCCAGCCCATCCGGATTTTCTTGGATTTCATTCGAACACCGGTTTTAGTGCTGTCGTTCGGGTTTTGGCCCTGGTTCGGGATTTTTTGGTCCCTCCGGATTTTCCTGGATTGCGCTCAAAGTCCGGCTCGACCTATTTTACACTGTAGTTCAAATATTTTTGGGCCTTTGTGGAATTCTGCCTGGGCCAGATTATTCCGAATTTTCACCTTGTCGTCAGGTTTCTGACCTTGATTGATTTTTGGAGCTTTGTGCCTCTATGCCTTACCATTTGCATTCTCCTGAGTTGGGATGTTTAATCCTATTATGCTTTGATGAGATATTTGGGCTTGTGGTGCTTTGGTGTTATAGGCTTGCTTTGTGCGTTCATGGTTAAAATCTAGGGTTTCATGCCTGGGGCGTTGCTATTTTGTCTTGATTTGCTTTCGGTTGAGCCTAGTTTGTTCAAGGAAGATCTGGTGAAGGTTCTGAGTTAACTAGTTTTGTGCCTAGCTCCTCAAATTTGTGACCTTCGGTCAATTTGAGCGAGGTTGTGGCCGATGTTTGGGTTTTTTTTACCAATGTTGGGATTTTCCGGTCCGGCTGGATTTTTTCGGATTTTCTGGGAAGCTTGTTGAAACTTGAAAATTGGGTAAAATGAATGATTTCAATGATAAATTCTTGTCATTCCATGCTCTTAATTGATAAATTGCACACTGTTATTTGCATCTTTTATGCATTTTGTGATGATTATGGTGGATTTTGTGCCCTTTTTTGCTGGAATCCGCTTGGCCTGGATTTTTCTAGAATTTCCTTCCTGGCCTGGATTTCGCGACTGGCTCGAAATCCCGGATTGTGTAGTTTAAGATTGAGCGACGTTTTTGAGTTGATTTCGATCTATATTTGAGTTTATTTGGATGATGGATACATTGCTGATGATATACTAATCTTGATCTTCATGATATAATAGTGTTATAATGGATATTGATGATGGTTTTGCTGAGTGTAGGCTAAGTCTGGCATGGTCATTGGAAATTCTTGAGATGAAATTTAATGAAGAAATTCAAATACTATTACTCCACCCCTTGGATGACTTGGAGAAGGCAGTTAATATAGGGTTGCATTGAAACTTGTGCCTCGGTTTGAATTATGTTGAGGATCCTAGGCTGACCTTGGATTGAGTTCATGCATTAAATGCTAATTTATCCTATTTTGAATTCTCCTTGGGCCGACCTATTTTATGGCCATTTTTTATTGTAAAAACCCTTATTGGGCTGACATGCTTTGAGGTTCTCTATAAATTGGGCACTTTGCCTCATTTTTAGAATATAGAAGATACATAGAATAGAATACATAGAATAGATAGATAGAGATAGTATTGCTACACGAGTGAATTAGGTAGTAGAGCAAAGGTAGAAGTTAGTCAATTTCTGAGCAAGGGCTATAACAAAACATTGGAATTGTTGCTAAAATTTGGTGATTCAATACAATTGGAATTTTCACATTTATCACTGAGTTGTTTATGCATTGTCAAGACCCAACATTAGAGACCTTGGGGTTATCCCTGGGGGCTTGCTGATAGAGATTTACCTTTCAAGAGAGATAGGATATTATATTTTTTCTGAGTTGTTGCTGTGCAAAAAACATCATCAATAGATTGGCGCTAGAAGGAGGGCTTGAATAAGCAAGCTGGATCGATTTTTGTCTGCCATCTCTCCTGAAAGATTCAAAAGAAGAACCAGATCTACTATGGAGGAATTTCAAGAGTTACAAGCTCCTATTAGGTCGAGAAGGAGGGAAAAACGAAGAGGACATTGTTGGAAGTTGAATGATCCTTTATGTTGAAAATATGAGAAGTACAAATTCTGAGTCAAGATGGAAAAACAGTCTTATGTTTTTCATGATGGAAACGGTGTTCAGATTGATTTTCCTCAACTTTGTGAGTCTTTGAATAAGAGATTGGATCTCTGGAATAGTGGGGGTTTGCATCACTATGCATTGCCAGACAAGTGCAAAATTCATAATACTTGTAGGCACAGTGAGTTAGAATGCTTAGACTTTTTGTGTCAAATCGAGAGGATTTTCCAACGGGTTATTTTCATGTAGAGCTTGCTTGAACCATTAGCCTCTATAGATCTAGGGTTTATTGATGCTGCAGTTGAGGCATTTATGTGAATAGTTGAAGATCAGCTTGTTGGTGGTAAGTGTTTACAAGATTTCATCTCATCTAAATGGTGCAGAGTTCATAATGCAACCCATTCAGAGTTCACTTTCCACTCATGTGTGGATGCTATCATTAAAGTCAGAAGATACTTGGAGTGGAAAGAAAAGTTAGACAAGGAATGCACTATAGAGAGGCCAACAAACTTTGGATCTAGAGATGATGTTGCAGCTGATGTTGAGATGGCTCTAGAAGGGACTTAGTGTAAGGAAGACGAATTTGAGGCATTAGAGTTAGTAGAGGAATATTTAAGAAAAGAGTTACCCATGGAGGTCAAGGAGGATGTTCATATAGAGGCTAGTCAAATGTCTCAAAATGTAGTGGAGGATGAGTTGCAAGAGAAAGGAGTTACCATACAAGCTCCTCCCTTCCAGGCTGAAGATCTAATACAGGCTAGATTTGAAGAGTTTATTTTTAGAATTAAGGGAGATTGGTCAAACCTGAGTTATGGTGTCTACCTAGAGGAGTTGTTGTTAATAGCTTGGTCAAGGATACATGAGGAAGAGCATTCAGAATTCACAAGCTTTCAGTGCCAGGCAGCCATAAAGGAGGTGGAAGAACAAATGCAGCTGCCACAATGTGTGAGGGATACACAAAAGGCTCCAATGGGAGAATTTCAACAAGCTGCTAATGAATGTCTTGAAGAACATAAAGAAGCACTTAATAGGGCAGTCAACATTCCTAATGACTGTGATCAAGATTCCGAACCAATGCCAATAGTGGAAGAATTCAGGGAGTCTTTTCATTTATCAAATTCTACTTTTCCTCTGTCTATTGTTGAATTAAGCACTGAACATTTACAAACTTTATGCATCAATGATGAGATAGCTAATGTAGTTCATATTGATATGCAAGAAAACTTGAATGATGTTGGAGAAAGTAATGTTGTAGTCATTATTGATGAGCTAGATCACACTGTTGTAGGAGAAAATTTGTTTGAAGATCAGTCTACGATGCCTTATGATGAACATCCTGTTGAGAAATTTGTTGAACAGGACAATACTTCTACACATTCGTCGTTGATACCTCATGAAAAAAATTCAATAGGTGAAAAGTTCCATGTTGATAATTTTGGATTTGTTTAATCTAAATTTCACTTTCCATTACATAGTGATGCCTCCAATTCTGTTTTGCATGTTTCCAACATGAGAGGATTGTTGTACCATCAGTGGAGACCTCTTGATGACATAGATATCAGCCCTTCACAAGTGCAGGATGCTAAGCACAACATTCAGTTCACAGCAGTACAAAATCAGGTTGTTTCTCTCCTTGCTATGAATTATGAATCTTATCAATTTGATTGTGGTAGTTTAGGGAAGACAACTTGCATATGGACTGATCATGGTTTCAATGAGTTACCTCAGTTATTGATTATTCTTGATTATGAGGTTGAGTTTGAATGCTACATTTTTTAGGTTTATTTTGTTGAGTACAAAGATAAATTTGCATTTTTGAGGATTGTTACCATCACCTTGTTTTTAATCCATGCATTCATGAATTGTATGGGGGTGGGTCTCAATTCACCCTGTCTGATAATGGGTTGTTGTGAGTCTCTTTGTACATAGTTAGGATAGATTGCTTTAGAATTAGTTTTCTTTGGTTAGTTTAGGGTTTTCTTTCGGTTTTGTGTTTTTGCTCTACTTTTTCTTTGAAGGTCTTCTTGTTTTCTTCTAGATGTGTTGCACCTGCATAGCAAATATTCTTTTTTCTGGGACTATTCTGAGTATTTCCTTGATGAACTTTAGTCCTATGTCTTGAAAGGATGGTTGAGGTCTTTGTTATCGTCACACAGTCTAAATATCTTATTTAAAGAGGATGGGTCACTGGTTTGATTTGAATTTGAAGTATTCTAAAATCTTATATCTCTTATACATCTTAAAAATCTTGAGGTTGCAGTACAGTCCTTGTGAGGTCATGGTAGGTGAAAAATCTTACTTCTGCTTCAGCGCCACTATGGTTCTTCATCCTGAGTGTGAACTTCATTGTTCACAGGTTGAAATGAAAAAGTGAAAAGAAAAGAATATCAAAAGAAAAGAAAAGTGAAATATTGAAAATCAAAAGAATGAATTCAACTTATCAGGGGTATTCAAGTATCTCTACTGGGGCTATGGACACCTGACTGGTAGTGAGGCTCTATCTAGGTTGCTTTTGGAGCTAGAATATTTACGTAGCCTAACTTGACTAAGCTTTGATTCTGCAGTGGCTTAAAAAAGGAAATGAACTCACTTGCACACACTTGGATTTTCAATTTATGAAAGGTTCTGTCTGCCTTTGGTTCTGATTTTCTTTCATCTTTCATTTTGATTTGTTTGTTAGATAGTGAGATCAAAACCAGAGATTTTGGGTTCATGATTCTTGTTCATCATCAAATGCTCTGGAGCATTTCCCAAGTAGAGTCGCCATTTTTTGTGCAGTTTTTGCACACACGCCCCGCTGAAGGCAGGGACCCTCTTTTGCTTTCGCTTTTGTGTTTCTCCCTTTTGGATTTTGAGGTTTTGCATTGCCTTGGCATGAGCTTAAAACATTTATCTTGCTTTCCTAGGCATTTTCCCTAAGTTGCATATTGAAAATCTTATGTTTTTGGTGAAGTTCGAGTTTTGGCCCTAGTTCGGGATTTTCTGGCCCATCCGGATTTTCTCAGATTTCATTCAAACACTGGTTTTAGTGTTGTTCGGGTTTTGGCCCTGGTTCAGGATTTTCTAGTCCCTCCGGATTTTCCCAGATTGTGCTCATAGTCTAGCTCGGCCTGTTTTACACTGCAGTTCAGAGATTTTTGGGCCTTCGCAGAATTCTACCTGGGCCAGATTTTTCCAAATTTCTACCTTGTCGTCACGTTTTCGAACTTGATTGATTTTTTGAGCTTTGTGCCTCTATGCCTTATCATTTGCATTCTCCTGAGTTGGGATGTTTAATCCTATTATGCTTTGATGAGATATTTGGTCTTGTGGTGCTTTGGCATTATAGGCTTTCTCTGTGTGTTCATGGTTAAAATCTAGGGTTTCATGCCTGGGGCGTTGCTATTTTGTCTTGATTTGCTTTCGGTTGAACCTAGTTTCCTCAAGGAAGATCTGTTGAAGCTTCTGAGTTAACTAGTTTTGTGCCTAGCTCCTCAAATTTGTGACCTTCAGTCAATTTGAGTGAGGTCGTGGCCGATGTTTGGGTTTTTTTACCAACATTGGGATTTTCCGGTCTGGCTGGATTTTTTCGAATTTTCTGGGAAGCTTGTTGAAACCTGAAAATTGGGTAAAATGAATAATTTCAATGATAAATTCTTATCATTCCATGCTCTTAACTGATAAATTGTGCACTATTATTTGCATCTTTTCTGCATTTTGTGATGATTATGGTGGATTTTGTGCCCTTTTTCACTAGAATCCGCTTAGCCTGTATTTTTCTAGAATTTCCTTCCTGGCTTGGATTCTGTGGTTGGCTCAAAATCCTGAATTGTGTAGTTTGTGATTGAACGACGTTTCTGAGTTGATTTCGATCTATGTTTGAGTTTATTTGGATGATGGATACATTGCTGATGATATAATAATCTTGATCTTCATGGTATAATAGTGTTATAATGGATATTGATGATGGTTTTGCTAACTGTAGGCTGAGTCTGGCATGGTCGTTGGAAATTCTGGAGATGAAATTTAATGAAGAAATTCAAATACTGTTACTCCACCCCTTGGCCGACTTGGAGAAGGCAGTTAATATTGGGTTGCATTAAAACTTGTGCCTCAGTTTGAATTATGTTGAGGATCCTAGGCTGACCTTGGATTGAGTTCATGCATTAAATGCTAATTTATCCTATTTTGAATTCTCCTTGGGCTGACCTATTTTATGGCCATTTTTTTTATTGTAAAAACCCTTATTGGGTCGACATGCTTTGGGGTTCTCTATAAATGGGACACTTTGACCTGTTTTATGGCTATTTTTTACAGTTAATATAGGGTTGCATTGAAGCTTGTGCCTCAGTTCAAATTATGTTGAGGATCCTAGGCCAACCTTGGATTGATTTCATGCATTAAATGCTAATTTATCCTATTTTGAATTCTCCTTGGGCTGACCTATTTTATGGCCATTTTTTATTGTAAAAACCCTTATTGGGTCGACATGCTTTGGGGTTCTCTATAAATTGGGAACTTTGCCTCATTTGTAGAATATAGAAGATACATAGAATAAAATACATAGAATAGAAAAGAGAAAATTAGGGTTAGGAGTTAGTCAATTCTAGAGCAAGTGCTATAACAGAACATTGGAATTGTTGCTAAAATTTGGTGATTCAATGCAATTGTAGACATTGTGATTTTCTGGTGATCTCTTTTGTGTTGATTTAACTTGCATGGTTCTTATGGTTCTATCTTTCAAATTTCTCAAGATTATATGTTAGATTTAGATTTAGATCTGATTTAATGGTGTTCATGATTTGATGTTTGAAGTGTTTGTAGCAATCCCTGGTCCATACTTTTTGCAACTAGCTGATTGTTAATTGCTTTGCAAAGTTAGCCTGGATTGTATATTCATTGTGCTTAGTTCAATTGTGGAGATTTATTCATTTCAATTGCAATTGGGTTGTCTTGGATGAATGTTCATGATCTGAAAATCTTTAAAACCTTAGAAGATTGCACTATTTCTGTGAGATTGTAGATTTATCTTGGTCAAGCAGGAATTAGTTTATGGGGGATTGGTCCATTTCAAGTATTTCATTGTTTGCATTGTTAATCTTAGGAGTAGTTAAATTAAGTAATCTCTTTGAAACCCTTATCTTTTGTTATTTCTTTATCATTTGAGTTAGATTTAGGATTGAAGTATCATTACATTGCCAGATCTGAGAAATTCAGGATTTAGTCTTTTCTTGTAGTAAGGTCCCTTTGTGATTACCAACATTTTCACATTTATCACTGAGTTGTTTATGCATTGTGAAGACCTGGCATTAGAGACCTTGGGGTTATCTCTGGAGGCTTGTTGATAGAGATTTACCTTTCAAGAGAGATAGGATATTATATTCTGTCTGAGTTGTTGTGTAGAAAACATCATCAACAGGTACATGGGTTGTTAATGGCATTAAAGAAAAATGTTAAGATTTTTGCAAGTTTTTGGGGATTCTGAGTTAGTAGTTAAGCAAGTTAGGAGGTAGTACTCTTGTCATGAAAGAAGAATGACCAATTATAGACATAGAGTATGGGACCTTATTGAAGGATTTGATGCCTTTGACATTCAGTTGATTCCATGAAGTAAAAACCACACAACTGACTCCCTTGCTCAGGCAGCTAGTACATTGCAACCCCTGTCTCTTTTTGGATTGAAGAAGTTTTCAGTGGAATTGACTGTAGTACCTTCAGTGCCTGACAACGTCACCAACTTCTAGGTATTTGAAGATGATAAGAATATTTTAAATTTTATCACAAGTATAAATGTTTTTGCTTCTCAAATTATAGATGAAACTAAACTCCAAGAAGCAGAAATGGATTTGGAAGGGGTAATTAATTTGAAGACCAATACTATTCCTAGAGGAATGGTGCAATTAGAGAGGATTTTTTATTTGGATAGGGTCAGAGATCAGAAACAAGATGCCAAGAAGGAGTCCATCAGTGGACAATGTGAAAAGTATAATATGGGAACTCAAGATGATGCCAAGAATGTCTTCATTGGCAAAGTATGCACTCCAAAAGAGAGAAAAGGAATAATTGATGCATTACATAGATATCCATATGTGATAACCTGGAGTTTTGAAGATTTGAAGACCTATGACACATCAATTATAACTCATACTATCCCGCTCAATCCAGGAGTAAAACCTTTCAGACAGAGGAAAAGGCCAATTAATGCCTTACTAGAACCTATAATACAGAAGGAAGTGCAGAAATTACTGTCTGCCAGAATCATATTCCCAGTTAGACATTCAACTTGGGTTGCAAACTTGGTTCCTGTGTGAAAAAAGAATGGTGAAATAAGGTTGTGTGTAGATTTTAAGAACCTCAACAGAGCATCAGAAAAGGATAATTATCCAGTACCCTCATTGGATGAAGTACTCTAGATTGTCAATGGATCTCATATGATGTCTTTCTTAGATGGTTATTTAGGATACAATCAGGTCATGGTGCAGTATGAAGATAGACATAAGACTACTTTCACTACCAAGTGGGGCACTTTTTCCTATAGAAGAATGCCCTTTAGTTTGATTAATACTAGAGCTACATTTCAGAGGGCCATGGAAATTGTGTTTAAGGACATAATTGGTAAGTGCATAATCATTTATATGGATGATTTGATAGTCTTTTCCAAGAGGAGAGGTGACCATATAGCAGATTTGTGTAAGGTGTTCTAGAAGTGCAAAAAATTTGGTATATCTCAATCCAAAGAAATGCATCTTTGGAGTGACAAAGGGAAAATTGTTGGGACATGTTATCTCTGAGAAAGGAATTACCATTGACCTAGAATGAGTGGAAGCTATACTCAAGGTCCCACCACCTGCTAGCAAGAAAGAAATGAAGTCATTCTTTGGTAAAATTAACTTTGTAAGGAATTTCATCACTAGGTTCGCAGAAATAGTCAAGCCACTAAATGCAATGTTGAAGTAGGAGGCCAAAGTTGAATGGAATGCAAAAGCTAAGGAAGCATTTGTAGAGATAAAGAAGGCTATTGCTGAAGCTCTAATTTTGGTGAGTCCAAACTATGCTAAGTCATTCTATATATATTTGTTTTCTTTTGATCACTCCTATGCTGCTATGTTGACTCAAAAGTCTGATTGAAGAAATGAACATCCCATAGCATTTATGAGTGCACCATTGAAAAATGTTGAAATAAGGTACCCAAGTGTGGAAAAGTAGGCCTATGCCTTGGTTAGAGTTGTAAAGAAGTTTAGGCATTATATCCTCAAAAATAAGGTCTTTGCAATAGTTCCTAATCCTACAATCAAGTTGTTGTTGATGCAGAATGAGCTAGATGAATGTAGAGCCAAGTGGGTAACTATGTTACAAGAATATGATATTGAGATTCAGCCCATGAAGCTGGTAAGAGGGCAAGGAATTACTAGGACAATGGAAGAAATGGGCCCTGATCTTGCAGCCCAACATTATAATTTAGAAGATGTTTCCCCTAGAGAATGGTATGATGATATCGTTCATTCTCTCTTAACTTAGAAGTGTCCTGGTCATCTAAATGCAGTACAGAGAAGAGCATTGTGCTTGAAGAATGATAGTTTCATGTTGAAGGGAGTTTTCCTATATAAGAAAAATCATGAAGGAATATACCTGAGGTGTTTAGGAAGACAGGAAGCTGAGAGAGTCATGGCTGAATTTCACGATAGATATGGTACTGGCCATGGATCTGCACATTCTACTGCAAACCGGATTCTAAGGGCTGGTTATTATTGGCCTACATTTTTCAAGGATACACATAGTCATGTCAGAACTTGCCACATATTCCAGATTGCAGCAACCAGAGAGAAGTATGCAGCTCTTCCACTCTAGCCGGTCTTTGAGGTAAAACCTTTTGCGCAGTGGGGGATGGACTTCATAGGTCCCATCAATCTGCCTTCTTCTATTGGTCACAGGTATATTCTCACCATTACTGATTATTTTACAAGATGGACTGAAGCACTTGCATGCAAACAATGTACTTCTGAGATAGTAATTGATTTCATTGAATCATGTATTATCAATCGCTTTGGATGTCCTTTATCTTTAGTTTGTGATAATGGTCTTGCATTTGCATCATTAAAATTTTCCAATTGGGCCTTTGATCATGGGATTATAATAAATTTTGCATCTAATTACTATCCACAAGGTAATAGTTTGGCTGAGTCTTCCAATAAAAACCTCTTGACAATCATCCATAAGTTACTAGAGAATAATCCCAAGGATTGGCACACTCAACTTAGATTTGCTCTGTAGGAAGATCGCACAAGATAGAAGAATTCCATAGGGACCTCCGCTTATCACCTTGTATATGGTTAGGAACCTGCATTTTCAATTAAATTAAGGATCCCTACTTTATAGTTCATTAATGAGTACTATGATGAAGGGAGCAGGCGTGAAGCCCACCTACAGGAGTTGTTACACCTTGAAGAAAGAAGAGATGAATCCTTAGAGAATTTTGCTAAACATTAGGGTGTGGTCAAAAGGTGGTTTGATAAAAGAGACAAGGTAAAAGCCTTTAGTATTTCTGACTTGTTTCTATACTGGAATAAAGCCCATGACCGTTTTGGCCCTTACCAGATTTCAAAAATCCTGGGAGATAATGTTTTCCATTTGAAAACTCTCACTAGAGAGGATATCCCATTTCCTGTCAATGGGCAGTATTTGAAGCATTATTTCCAGTCTTGAGCTGTTTTCATCTCTCTTCCTGTATATAGTTAGAGTAGGTTTCCTTTTTGTTTTTCTTTGATTTTGTTCTGCTTTGGTTAATGTAGGTTTGCTTTCAGTTTGGTCTGTTTTGCTCTGTCTTTGCTTTAGAGGTATTCTTGTTTTCTTCTGGATGTGTTGCACCTGCATAGCAAATATTCTTTTGTCTGGTACTGTTATGAATATTTCCTTGATGAACTTTAATTCTATGTCTTGAAAGGATGGTTGAGGTCTTCATTATCATCATGCAGTCTAAATGTCTGATTTAAAGAGGATGGGTCACTGGTTTGATTTGAATTTGAAGTATTCTAAAATCTTATATCTCTTATAAATCTTAAAAAATCCTGAGGTTGTTGTAGGATCCTTGTGAGGTCTTGTTAGGTGAAAAATCTTATTTCTGCTTCAGTGCCATTGTGGTTCTCAGCCCTGAGTGTGGACTTCATTGTTCACAAGTTGAAATGGAAAAAGTGAAAAGAAAAGAAATATCAAAAGAAAATATTGAAAATAAAAAGGAATTCAACTTATCAGGGGTATCCAAATATCTCTACCAGGGCTATGGATGCCTGACTGGCAGTAGAGCTATGTTCGGGAGAGTCACAATGATAACCTCATTAGGGCTATGGACGCTTGGTTGACAGTTAGGCTCTATCCAGGTTGCTTTTGAAGTTAGAATCTTTACGTAGCCTGACCTAATTGAACTTGGTTTCTGTAGTGGCTCAAGGAAGGAAATGAACTCATGTGCACACACTTGGATTTTTAGTCTATCTTTGGTTCTAATTCTTTGATCTTGCATTTTAATTTGTTTGTTTGATAGTGGGATCGAAACCAGAGATTTTGGGTTCATGATTCTTGTTCATTATCAAATGCTCTGGAGCATCTCCCCAATAGAGTCACCATTTGTTGTGTATTTTTTGCACACACGCCCCACTGAAAGCAGGGACCCTCTTTTTCTTTTGCTCTTGATTGCTTTGGCCCTTGGATTTTCAGGATTTTTATTTCCTAGGCATGAGCTTAAATGTTTATCTTGCTTGCCTAAGTGTTTCCCCCATGTTGCATATTGAAAATATTAAGCTTTAGGCAAAGTTCAGGTTTTTACCCAGGTTCAGGATTTTCCGGTCCATCTAAATTTTCCCAGATTTCATCCAAACTCTAGTTTCAATGCTGTTGTTTGGCATTTTTGGATCTTCGCGTAATTCCGCCTGGACCGGATTTTTCTAGAATTTCGTCTTGCTATCGGGTTTCTGGATTCCTTCAACTCATCTGGTCAGCTACGTTTATGATTGCTCCTTGAATGAATTGTATTTAGTCGATCTTTGGGAGATTTTCTTGCCATTATGCTTTCTCATTGGCATCTTGTTGAGTTGAGATATTTGATCTAGTTGTGCTTTGGCGTTATTGGCTTGCCCTGTGCGTTCATGGTTGAGATTTAGGGTTTCATGCCTAGGGCGTTTGCCATTTCTTTTCGATTTTATTTCAATTAAGCCTAGAATTCAAGGAAGATTTGTTGAAGATTTAGGTTAAGCTGATTCCATCCCTGAGGTCCTCAAATTCATGATCTTCGATTAATTTAACCAAAGTCATGGCCGATGTTCGTATTTTATTCTAGCTTCAGGATTTTTTGTCGGTCCTAGATTTTCCTGGTTCCTCCTTTTTCCCTTCGTTTCCCCAGAGTTCATGTAGTGATTGTCGTTTTCATGGAAATCCGATTCGGCCAAATTTTTCTGGATTTTCTAAGGGGTGCTATGGAACTCAAAATTTCGGTGAAATGGATGATTCTAATGATAAATTCTTATGGTTTTAGGTTCTAGACTGGTAAATTACACAATGATTATGCATTCTTTATTCATTTTTAATGATCTATTGTTGATTTCATGCTTATTTCATCAGAATCCGCTTGGCCTGGATTTCCCCGAAATTCCTTTTTGGACTGGATTGTATGGCTAGCTCAAAATCTCAGATTGTGTTGTTTGTGCTTTGGTGATGTTTCTAGGTTGATCTCGATTTGTGTTTGAGTTTGTTTGGACTACGAATATAATACTGATGATGGGATATTCTTTATTTTCATGTTATAATAGTGTTATAATGGATATTAATGGTGGTTTTGCTGAGTGTAGGCTGATTTTTGCTGAGTCATCAAGGAAATTTTGGAGATGAAGTTATATCTATGAAAGAAATTCAAAATATTGGCTACTTCCCCTTGGCTGACTTGGTGAGGTGTGCTCAGGCTGGAGAGGGCAGTTAATGCAAGGCTGCATCGAATTTTGTATTTCCCTATCATTTTCCTTTCCTTGGTCCGAATTGCATTAAAGATCCCAGGGCGGCCTGGATGAGTTCAAACATTTAATTCTAATTCATTTTATTTCAAATTCTCCTTGGGCCGACCTATTTGTGGTTGTTTCTATTGTAAGCTTTGGTTGGGCCAACTTGTTTTGGCTATTTTATTATTGTATAACCCTAGCTTGGCCGAGTTGTTTTGGAGATTCCTATAAATTGGGCATTTCACCTCATTTGTAAGATATAGAATAGATACACAGATAGCTAGTTTGATGCAAGAGCGAGTTAGGTAGTAGAGTAGAGTTAGAAGTTAGTCAATTTCTGAGCAAGTGTTGTAACAGAACATTGGAATTGTTGCTAAAATTTGGTGATTCAATACAATTGAAGACATTGTGATTTTCTGGTGATCTCTTTTGTGTTGACTTATCTTGCATGGTTCTCATGATTCTATCTTTAAAATTGCTCAAGGTTAATAGATGTATGTTAGATATGATTCAATGGTGTTTATGATTTGATGCTTGAAGTGTTGCAGCAGTCCTTGGTCCATACTTTTTGCAGCTAGCTAATTGTTAGTTGCTTTGCAAAGTTAGCCCGGACCTTTATATTCATTGTGCTTAGTTCAATTGTGGAGATTTATTCATTTCAATTGCAATTGGATTGTCTTGGATGAATGTTCATGATTTGAAAATGTTTAATGCCTTTGAAAATTGCATTGTTTCTGTAAGATTGTAAGATTTGTTTTGGTCAAGCAGGAATTAGTTTATGAGGGATTGGTCAATTTCAAGTATTTCATTATTTGCATTGTTAATCTTAGGAGTAGTTAAATTTAGGAATCTCTCTAAAACCCTAATCTTTTGTTATTTCTTTATCATTTGAGTTAGATTTAGGATTGAAGTATCATTGCATTGCTAGATCTGATAAGTTCATGATTCAATATTTTCTTGTAGTAAGGTCCCTTTGTGATTACCAACATTTTCACATTTATCACTGAGTTGTTTATGCATTGTCAATACCTGACATTAGAGACCTTGGGGTTATCTCTTGAGGCTTGCTGATAGAGATTTACCATTCAAGAGAGATAGGATATTATATTCTGTCTAAGTTGTTGTTGTGCTAAAAACATCATCAACAGAAAGAAATCAAGAGCATGAGGCTAATGAGAAGTCATGGAAACTCACATTCAACAATGTGAGAAACCTCAAGATAGGTCAGAAGGAGATTTACATAAGGGAAAGGCTCTAATTTCTACCCCTTCAAGCACACATAATGTAATGAGATCTCACCTTCTTAATAGAGCTCTTCATTTCTCCACACTTGGGACTTCTCAAAATCCAGATGCTCCTCCATCTACACCATCTTGGTTAGAAAATTCTCTATTAAAGAAAAGGAAGACAATGCCGCTATCATGTTACCAAAAGAGGATGTAGTAGGAAAGCTTTTGTAGGGAACTCTGAACATGAAGAAATTGAAAACTACTTCTAGGTTAATGGAAGATGAAACTTCTAGAAACCTAATTATGGAGGTTTCTCAACCTTCTATATAGAGAGATTCTATCTAGGTTACCAAAGAGGACTATAGCGTGACTAAAATAGAATTAGGCCCTCCTAGTAGGGATGGAGACATCCACAATTTCTAGGTCATGGCCTCAAGGTTAGTAGAGAGAATAGAGAAAGATAAACAAGATAAAGATGAGCTAAATAAATCCATATAGCTTCTGTCGAGTTTCCTTAGGACATTAATAGACCCCTCTCCTCAACCTTTGATTCAAGAAAGTCCTTCCTTTAACCCCACTTTAGTTGTTGGGAAATCTATGATGAGCAAAATACAAAAGGATAGTTATTATGGGAAAGTATTCCAAAGATGGATACATGAGATTAAAGAAAAGGGGCCTCCTTTAATTGATAAGTTAATAAAAGTATACGATGAATTTGTGGTGTTAAGGAATTCGATCAAATCCGAATTGGTCAATTATAAATAGGACACACATTGGATATAGATTGATCATGAATTAACTAATGTCATTGTAATGGGCATGGAAAAGGTTGCTTCTGAGAGCATTGTCTCATCTAAGAAGATAATTAGTTTTTCATGTGGAAAACCAACATAGCATGGAAACTTGAAGTTATAAGATCAAACTTCTCAAAACAAATGAAATTGTTGAAAGAATGTAGCTTCCTAAAGAATAATTTCATGAAGAATTTTGCTAACTTTGGATGCCTAATAATGAAAGGTGATAACTATGGGCCAACCACATTTCGGGAGCTAAAGGATGCTTTCTTCAAAGCAATTGACACTTATTCAAGAGAACAGTCATTTGATAAAGAGGCATTAAAGAAGCTAGCCATAATTGATTCAACATTGTCATGGAACAAGGACTCTCGTTTACTCATCACACATAAAATGGATACAATTCGAATTGCTAAGGCCACTTGGTAGTTGAGGATGAGAAATGTAACTATCCCACAACAAATGAAAATTCCTAATGTTGGGATTGCTTTGGAGGATTATCAAGTGTGTGTGGCAACTACTCAGCAAATGTTATATGAAGGAGAGACTCTCGCCGCTTCACATACCCAATAGGCTTAGCAGTAGATATCAACTTTTAGTTTCCCTAGTTTTATCTTAAGAACTATTTTAGACTTGATTATTCTAATTCTTTCAAGAATTTGTTATTTTCAGTTATTTCAAAGACTTTAATGATAGTTATGTTATAAAAATTATAAATATGTTTATTCTAACATTGCAGGGTTTTGATATTTTGATCCCCCTTGCACTGTGATGCATGAGTGAGAATCAATCATAATATAAGGATCAAATTTTGTAGTTTTAATTCATTGTTGTGAATGTTTATTGTCTATGTGCAGTAAATTGTGAGTTGAATGCTAATGTCTATGAATAATTCTGTGAACTTAGTTGAAAATTTGGATATTACTTCCCTGTGAGGATATGATATTTAGTGGTGTTTAATTCATTTATTTATAGTGAATGATTAAGTTTGTGTTGAGTTGAGTCAACAAGAACTGATAGTTTGGTCTGTGAGCCACAATATTTATTATTTTCCAGTTCATTTCATCTTTAATTAGTTTCTTTAAATTTAAAGAATTTCTCTTTGCATCTATCTCATGGCTATAAATAGGTGTTAGTTTTTCCTTTCCAACTTTTTGGTCAAAAGAATACCTTGATTTATATATTTACAAAAAAAAAATTGTATCAAAAGAGGGAGCTATACCTCAATTAAAATTGAAAGTAAGATTATCAATGCAATGGTAATCTCTCTAACTATTGTGAATTCATTAGTCCTTCTTGGGAATTATATAGTCATTCATATTTAATTTTATAAAGGACAAATCTATTCACCAACAATAGATCACTCAAAAAGTGAAACCAAGGAAGCATTAGCACCAACAGTAGAAACCCCCCATAATACAAAAAATGGAGAATCAAGACATGTACACTAAAACTATGTGAAACCAAGAGGTACATATAGGAGAACAAAAAACGTCTAAATGTGCAACTAAAAGAGTACTTGAAAATAAAAGGGTGTGCAAACAAGGGTACACACACATGAGGCATGAATCACTAGGATTCGATATTGTTGAAGAAGGGACACTCACTTGACAAAGGTGTGATGGCTAAAAAAAGGCACTCACAACCCACCCATAGTACTTTATATCATAGTACACATACAAAAGGAACAATAGGATGTCCATAATAACCAAAAAGCATACACCAGAATGGCACTTTGTCTCAATACATCTACAAAAGATAAATTGCATGTAAAATATGTCTACAATTCCCAAATAGGATAGAATTCTAGAAATACATATAGAACAACTAAAAATGAGTCATCCCACACAAACAAGAAGTTTCTAGGAGCTAAAACCTCCAAGTAATTTACCATAATGTGAAAACAAAAAAAAATGAACAAAATATACTTAAAGAAAACTTTAGAAAATATGCATGGATGTCTTTGAAGATCTCTAAAAGATAATCCCAACACCACTAGAATCATAAAAAATCGATAAATAGGTCAATCATTATGAGCTCGGGAGTGAAAACAATACCTCTAACTTCAACAGGTTGTAGAATACACTAGCCACAAAAATTGGTAATGAGACACACCACTAGAAATTTGGTAGAACCACCTTTCTAACAATATCTTGTTCATCCAATTTTGAAATAGTATGCCCCAAGTTATGACCAAAATAAAAAATAGCTCTTTTAGAGCGCAAATAGGGCTTGAAGGGACCCTGTCCTATAACCATACCGCTGATGGAATGTTGAAATCAACATGATTCCATGTTGATGTTAGAATGATGTCAGTGGGATATTCCATGTGTTGTGAAAAAAGCCCAGTCCCTAGAAAACTCACCAAAAAAATCACATGCCTAAAATATTAAAAAAATTGCCTAAAAAACTTATGTGATACCCAAAAACTTTAATCGGTCATCATAAAAGTTCAAAGGTGCTGGAAATTTTTTGAAGGCCATTGAATGGGGTAGAATGGACTACCACCAGTGCCTGTAGTCTCCATATGGCACTTATAATGTCATCATTAGTGACTATAAAGGTCATTGATCGACACTTATAAGGCTACCGGTGGATGAGGGGTTGTCAATCATGGGGGTAAGGACCCCATCAAAAACAAACATGGGGCCTGAAGGCTTACAAAGGGAGGTGCCTATGGGTACCCCTTTAAATGAACCCATGCACAAATTTTTTGATTTTTTTTTGAATTTCTAGAAATAAAATAAATTTAAAAATAAACGTCAACCTTGATATTTTTTTGCTTTTATTTAACAACATGCACATGGTCATACATGGATTATATGACCCCTATGCTAACTTTTTTTTGCCTCAAAAGGTTCCATCAGGGAATATGGGAAAAATTATAATCAAAATTCATCAAATCAGCCTCTTGAACGCAACAGTGAGTTACTTTTTGTGCCAAATTGCACTTAAAAACACCCACCTCTAAAATTGCAAAAAAAGCAACAAAGATTCTATATCTAAAGCTTGTAACCCTAGTTGAATAAAAAATCTCATAAATTGAGAAGGGGTTCATTGTACCTACGTTCTGATACCATGTTAGAATTGTGAATAAACATAAGACGCATGATCAAACAATGAACAATTTCCATGCAAGAGATCTGTAAATAATAATATGCTATATCATCAACAAGAAAAGCTATGGTATGAACCTCAAGAGTCTTATAGGAGATCAAGATTTCTCAAAGGTTATCAAAAGGTTATGATAAGACAATGAGGGTTGAGTGCTATATAGGAGAAACCCTAGATGATAAAGGGATTATATCATGACAAGTGTCAACATCACATGTGATGAGATAAAATGATCTAATAATATCTCACTTCAGTTAACATAAAAAATAACTTAGTTAACAAAATAAAACACTCCTAAGTTTAGCTTAAGTGCATGAAATGAATTAGATTAACAATCAATTAAATACTAATTAATTATTAGCTAATGCATGATTACTCTAATAATTTCCACTAGGATGAGCATTATTTCCAATCCTACTACCCAATGATGCCACTTGTTCTTTAGCCCTACCATGCATTCTTAAAAGGAGCTATTTTTCCTTTTGGCATAACTTGGGTGTAAAAACAATATTTTTGCAAATGATCTATATCATTATAAAATTGGTTCTGAGCACTTTTTGGTGACATTATTATTTTTTCCCATATTTTATTATTAGAAATTTTTATTGCTTGCTGAATTTAAATCTACCTATTTTTCTTCCAAGATCATAATTTTTATGATGTTGGAAAGCTGGTTCAAAATTCTACACAACTCTTAGACTTGATTTTATAATTTTTACAAAGTACATAGAGATCAAATATGAAATGATTTTTTTATTTCTTACTTTTCAATTATCAAATTTACAAAAGGGTTTAGTTTTTCTTATTGTGAGTGGGTAAATTTGCTTCCTACACTACCTATAATAGTAAGAACACACTTAAAACTAGTATTTTAGTCACTTTGCAAAAAATAGAACTAAATATACATATGGTAAAAACCTCTACTATTGAGAACCTTACTTCACATAAATATCACACCTGAATACCTCAGATGACTAGATTTATCATGTTTAAGGGACTATGGTTTAGAATGATACTACACTTGAGTTTACTTAGGAATATGATGAAGTCATAGGTCTTATTGCACTTTATATTTTAGACAACCCCTTGTTTGACATATAGTCTTGTAGGACTCCTTAGTAGGTATAGGATAAGTACAAGGATTTGTTTGGTATAGTCAATGAGTTATAAGCATTATATATTGAGGTAGAGTTGACTATAATGACACCTAATTCATTTTCCTCCATTGAATACTTTCTAATAAAATTCAAGTAAATAAGACCACTTTTATAGGTTTATGGAAAGAAAAAAGATGATAAAACATGTATTTTTTGATCATATATAAGATTTGAGGACTCTTTGAGATGTTCTCTTCTACCTTCTATTCCACTATGGATTCATTGAGAGATACATTCACCTTTCCATAATTTTATTTCTTTTGTGATTGATCGACATAGGAACATGCTAAGTTGACATAGTTAGAGTCACTTTCTATTTCCAAGGCTCATGCTTTGGTCACCCAATAATCCAAGGGAAATGGTAAGAAGACATAGGAGCCTAAGAAAAAATATACATTAGATAGTTACATATCCTACAAGCCTAAGTAGAAGCCAAATTAGAAATTTCAATCCACAGGTAAATATCATAAATTTTATAAGCCTAGTGAGTCTTCCTCTAAGGTGAAGAAGGAATCAGGAGAACCTTATAGTTTTTTGGAAAAGAGGGATGTGTTGTTAATATATGTAGGAAGAGACTAGAGGATTCAAAAGATATAATAGAGTAGCACACCATTTTAATTTCTAAGTCTTCTTCCACTAGCACAAGCAAGGTTCATGCACTTTCTATGCAAGCTTCATCTTCTATTAGATTATATAATCTAGAGCCTCACATCATATGAATCATTCACCTGATCTACTTGAGTCTCTTTCTAATAAAAATAATTCTCAAATTGTACTGGGTGACTCTTGATAGATTTTATTTTGGGCTTAGGGATTAAAAAGTAAGCAATGATTATATTATGTTCTCCTTGTTCTGAAGATCTCTACAAATATTATATCTATTTACTAGATTTATCATACTAGGGATTAAGATAGTTGATTTTTTTCCTAATGATGCTAAATAATTCATTATCTTTATCATTTAGAGAGTTTTCCTTCTAGTCGATTTGATCATGAATCCAAATTGTACATTTTTTATGCTTTTGATTCATCTAGTAGATCATCACACATTTCCCAGGTAGATTCCTCGAGAAAATTTTGGCATGAATTTTTTGATAATTTCAACTACAAGTATAGATACAATAGTTGATTATATAGGAGATAGTACTTCTCCTTTTTAAGGTCTCATGTGTAGACAATATTTTTAAAGGCTATGTTCTTTGCAAACATCATTAAGAACAATTTCCCAAGAGTAACTCTCACCATGATTCTACCTTATTGGAGTTGGCACATAGTGACCTTATGTTCTTTCCCACTCCATTTTTAGGAGTCAAGTATATCCTTACCTTCATTAATGAATACTCTTGTTTCACATGGTTCTACTTTATAAATTACAAGATTGATGTTCTTACTATTTTTAGGAAATTTAGGGTGTTTTCTGATAAGTAGTAATGCTCTTCTATTCAATAGTTATGCATAGAAAATAGGGATAAAATATGAACCTAGCATTTTAGGACTATTACATTGAGAAAGGAATTCATCATTAATTTTTAGTTCCTTATAATCCTCAATAAAATGGTGTTATAAAACACAATAACATATCACTAAGGAAGATGGCCAATCATATGTTTCAATATTATTCTACGGCTCCATCCTTTAGGGATAAGGAAATTAACAATGCTAATTATATTCAGAATTGTATTCCCCACAAGGTCTAGTTTCATATATAACTATAGGGGAGGCTTGTTCTAATACCAAGCATGATCTTTCCTTCTTCAAGGTATTTGGTATTGAGGCTTGGGAATTTATATTGGATGGTAAATATAAGGAAATAAAGAAGAATATTCAACCTTTAATTTTTGTTGGCTATAAATCAAGGATGTGAAGGCTTAATAGTTGTTTGACCTTACCATGAGAGATATCTACTTTCTCAGAGATGTCATGTTTGATGAGTCTTTTCTCTAGTTAGATTCTACATCCAATTCTTCTTTATAACTATCTACTTTTCCTTTTTTATCTCATGAGGTTACCCATGCATTGGAGGGTACTTCAAATTATGATTATGATGGTTCTATACCACTACCTTCTCCACCACTTCTAGCTCCTCCCACTCATGTTTTGGCTAAGTGGGAAAATAATACTATTTAAGAGGTTTGATCTTTAGTTGGTGACCCTATGAATTATCACTACACTCAATCTCAATCTCTTAGTACCAATCTTATAAGTCATTATATATATTAATTTGTAGATTCTTCCAAAGGATTAAGGTGTTACATAGTGGGATTAGGCTATGATGAGGATTATTCTTCATTCATGAAGAATCACACATGATATTTCATTTCCCTTCCTCTAGGGAAAAAGATGATTCAATAAAACTAGGTGTACCAAACCAAGTATGCAATGGATGGCTCTCTTGAGTAATACGAGGCATATATTGTTGTTGAAGGACTGTCACATGTTGAGGGTATCAAATACATTGAGATATTTTACCATATAGCCAAGATGTATTAAGTTTTCCTAGTCAGTTCTCTAGTTGCATAATAGAGTTGGTGTATTTACTAGATCGATGTGAAGAGTGAATTCTCACATAGTGATCTTTATGAGGATATCTACATGGAGCAACCTATAAAATTCATGTAGGAATATCCCCTTTTTTGTAGGTTATAATTTTCTTTGTATGGTCTCAAGAAATCCCTTACAGGTTGGTACATAAAGATAGATGGTTTCATTATTGCATCTAGCTTCACATGTTAATACTCCAGTCATAGTTTATATTTATAAAAACAAAGCTTATATTTTTATACTAGTATTGTATCTAGATGATTTGAATATCACAAGGCTATTCTCTTCTATGATTTAGTATGTATGAAATCTATTGATGGTGCACTTTAACATGATAGATCTTAGGATTCTACACTTTATTCTTGATCTATAGGCTCTTTAATCTTCTATGGGTATCTACATTAATTAATATAAGTATGTCATTGATTATCACTTGCACCATACCTAATGTTAATGCCACTTTACATAGACAATTGGTGGGTAGTATCTTGTATTTAAAATACATACACCCTGATATCACCTTTTCTATTTCACTTGTCTTCTATTTTCCCATGGTCCTAATGAGAGTCACTAGAAGAAAACCAAGAAAAAATTGAGGCATATAAGGGGGATTACATACTTTTGAATTTAGTGCACACCAGGAGTTTTAGTGATAATAGGCTTCATCAACTTAATTTGAGTAGGTGATGTTGAGTTGTAAAATTTCACTTTTAGGTTTTTCATTTATCTTGGTTTTGGTCTACTTGGTTGGTATTGCAAGAATCAAACTACTATTGTAAATTATCATTCATTTAGGTTGAGTATCAAGGTTTAGTTCTTACCAACTAGGAGATTTTTTTATTTGATATATTATGAAAAAGTTTGGCCTACCACCTAATAGTCCTACACTTCTTTTTTTGTGATAAAAAAAGTGTCATTTGCATTGCATTTAACATCAAGATACACATAAATTTCATTCAATAGCTCATATATGATGGTCATCTCTCATAGTATTTTCTTATTGAAGATAAAGTTGCAAAAATCTTCACTAAACATTTGGAATTGGATCATAGTTAAAATTGATGCTTGGGGTGTAGAAACTTTCCTGTGGGGTCTTCTTTAGTCTTTCTTTCCTTCATTTTTTATATCAATGTTTTGGAGAAGAGTTTTTTTCCATGAGCTTTTCTCATTTTCTCTAGTTGTGAGAGGTTATTTTTATTTGTACATGGGTGTCTCGTCGGGCCTTTTTTCCAAGACTCTCTTTTTTACTTTTATGAATTAGTTTAGCTTGCCCCTAAACATTTACAACATTTTTAGTCAACTCCATCTCAGAGGCCTTGACATCAATGACAACAAGAATATTTCCAACACCTGATTCACAAAACCATGTATTAGTACACTTTATATAAACAAACAAAATGATTCATTCATTACAATATTTGGAACAAAGAAACTATTTAAAGGATTTTGAATAAAATAAAATAAAATATCTAGTTTATTCTAAATCTCACTTTTCATTTTTATTATAAAAGTAATTTGATCCTCTAGTGATTAGATAAAGCGAATTGTTAGAAAATCATCATTATATACCTTTCAACTATAAGTATTTTTTCTATTTGTGGCTATAAAAAATATCATATTTAGAACTATTAAAAGGTATTTAATATTGCATTTTATTATTAGGAAATTATAAGAAAAATCAAGCATCCATGGCCATGGCTACTACTCTAGACTTTTTCTTTGGACCTTGTAGAGACTTATATGAGTCTCCCCACTCTATTCTTGGAAGGATTAATGCAAATCAATTCTAAAGTCACTTTTATTTGAGCTTGATTTATCTATTTCCTAGTTTCAACCCTATTAAGTGTAGCTCATTCATGTCTTATTTAAGTTTTATAATTTCAATGTCCATTTAGAAATCTAGCTAGCTTGACACCAAATTTCATTGAAAATTTATAAGCAAGTACTTATTAAATTTATAAGTATTATAATTTTCTAATCATTTTTTTTTGTGCTAACTACATTGACCTCATTATTAGACACATAATATTTTTATAAATCCATTATAAACTAAACTACCAAAAAAAAAAAAGGAAATATCTAATCTTCTATCATATACTATTTTTTGTAACTATTTTTTTAAAATTTTAAGTTGATGGATAAGGGCCATTACAAAACCCCCACTTGTTAATTATATAAGACTTCTTGTAAGGAATATAAATAAAGAGCCATCATTTTTAGCAAGTCAAGGATAGGGTTATAACCTACCATAGGCTATCACAAAAGGTCCACAAAGGGGAAAAAATGCATTTCCTATAATTAGGAATCATGTCCCTTCAAGGGAACGTTTGTATATATGGAATATAAATCATATGTGGAAATATATGTGCATGTTTGTATATAGAAGAGTGAAGATATGAACTCTATAGGATATATGTATATGAGCAGAAACTAAGACCTGCCTCTTGTATATGATTATGACATAATATAAAGGAGTTATATGGATTACATATAACATGCAATGAATGTATGAATGTTTCTCTTGTTTTTATTATATGTATTAAGTATTCCTTCTAGAATCCTACTACAAATGCTTGTATCTTTTATTGTATCCTCTAGGGTATAAACTAACTACACAAAATATCTTGGGGTAAAAATCTCCATACTATACTTCCCCATTCTTTAAGATGAAATTGGTTTTGTTTCCATGACCTTAGAGAGAATGGTAAAGAAAGTATAAGCATAAAAAGAAAAAGAAGTTAGCAAAAAAAAAATTCAGATCCTAAGATCCACCTATGTGAGAAGGGGGGTAGGGCATTAAAGGGGATGACAAATGGAAAGTCGGAAGGGATCTAAACAGATCCCTAAAAAGATGCAATTGTTCAATATTTTCTTTCATACATAAGATATATATATATATATATATAGAAAGAGAGAGAGAGAGAGAGAATAAAGGAAGAACACATGGGAGTAGGAATTAACAAAATAAAAAGTGAGATAAGTGAAATTATTAAGTTAGGGATGGAAACTAATGCAAAATAAAGGAGGCTAAAATAGATTCAAGAAAGAAAAGAAAGATAGCACAAAAGAATTGAAGAGACAAAGAAAAGGGCTAAAGAACAAAACCTAGAATTTGTGGAATAAAAATCAAAATGAAGAAAGTGAGTGTGACATTGAGGGTGTTGTTGAGTGCACCAATGTTGGTGCTGCCAAAGAAGAAGAAGAGTGCATCATAGAAGATGTTTCTAGAGGAGATAAGGAAGAGGCTATGCAGTTAGGTTCTAGTATAAATAGAATAAACAAAATTATTCAAAATATAGAAGAATAGATTGAGGATTATGGAAATTATAGAAAAGAAATAGAATGAGCAGTAGTAAGAATCATGACACCTCCTATGAATAATACACCAACTATACATCCAAAATGGACACATAGCCAATAAGAGATAAATGAAAATTGGCCATTACTAGAAACTCTAGTATAAAACCTTTAGAATATATCATTTAATGACAATTATCTAGATGAATTAGTAAGTGTATTAAAAGTAGAGTGAAGATGTGGTAACAAATAAACATAATTATATAAATTTAAAACCCTCTAACAAAGCAACACAATAAATTAACTAAATGACACTAATGAATAAACAAAAACCTACAAAAATGATGAGGAACTTTGAACAGATGCAACCCTCAAACCAAGAGTCATCTCTAATGCCAATAAATCTAAGAAGAATTTCAATAAAATAAGTAGAACAAAATTTAAGACAATAGAGCACAAAAGAAGAAAACAATATAGATACATCAAGCGAACAAAAACTTGATATAGGATACATAGATATGTATTTAGAAGAAGAAAAAACAATGAATACCATAATAAAATTACCTATGTTTGGGAAAGATACAACTAAGGCAACTGAATATGTATTCATTCTAGAGTCTTTATGGCAGAGACAAAACTTAACAAGAGAAGATATTAAACTATTTGAATTTTTCGGATCCATACAAGGAGAAACATTACAATGGTACTAGAAGAACTATCCAAACTATAAAAAAAATTGGGAAACAGTGAAGTAGGATTTCCTAGCAAATTTTGGCACACCAGAATTACCTACAAAAGGAGTAAGTAAACTCCAAGAACTAATGCAACATGAAGATGAATCAATCAAATAATTTGACAAGAGATTCAAAGAGGTCATTAGACACCAGGAAGAACCTCGTTGCTATAAAAAAATGATCGAGTGGTTTATCCCTAGAGTATTCCCAAAAATAAGAATAGAACTTGATGGAAGATGTTTCAATACATATCTATAATTAGTTACATTCACATACCGGATTGAAAACTAGCTAGGGCATAAACAAGAAAAATAAAGAGAAAATAGAAAAATGGATAAACTTAGACTTGGTGTCAAATAGTGAAGGCTTGAACAAGACATAATGACCAAAAGAGACATGTATACACCTAGGCCTAACATATGGTAGACTTATTTTAGAAGAGAAGGCCATGTTATAAATGAATGTTGTAAAGTATTAGGGGAAAATAAATCCAATGCATTATGTGTAGACCTTTGGACAATACCTAATAAAGTAAATTTACTCTACTATAGAATGTGTGGAGAGTGGGATGACCATGATACTAAAGACTGTCCATCACAGTTATTCTAGCTAAGGGAAGATCCCACCGTAGTTAGTAATAATGACCAACACACACTGGCATATGTAAAAGGATTGGAAGAAAGTAAGCTATATGCACCAGATATTAGATACAAAGTATCATCATGGCAACAAAACCAAGAAAATATAAATAATCAGCTAAACCCAGAGCAATACAATAATAATAGTTTATTTTGCAAAGGAAGAGGCTGAGACTAAGGAAGAGAAAGGGGAGTATATACTACATGTTTCAATTGAGGTAAACTAGGACACCTTGCAACCAAATATTGGGGGAAAGAAGAAAACAATGTGGATTCTATGGCCAAGATCACAATGCCTTAAATTTTGGAAAGGAACGAAAATATTATAAGAGCACATCATTGCAAACTCAAAATGATGAACCTCGAAACTCCAATACAAACAAAGGAGCAAGGCTTCTCCAAAAGGTACCCAAGAATCTAGAAGAAGAAACAAGGAGATGCTAAAAGACAATAAAGGATGAAGGATACACCACAAAATAAATTATCACTAGAGATGAGTACCTCAAAGACCCTAGAACAACAAAAAATGGAAAAAAATAGTAGTCACTAAACAAGGTATAAATACCATAAAATAGTAGGTGGTACTAGTAGGAAAAGAACTTTCTCTAAAGGGGAAGAAAATTTCCACCTCAAGAAGCAACAACATGATTAGATCCTAGAACAAGCTAGGAAAATAATTAAGGAAGAACAAGGAAAGTAAAGAGAGGAAAATGACTTTTTCTCATTACAAGAAGTAAGGATATTCAAACAATTAACACAGATGGCAGGGAAAAATGACTTACTAATAAAGTTTATAAAAATTACTAAATACTAGAATAAGAAATTCATTGCGCAAGTAAAGACAGTAGGGAAACACTGGAAAATCAAGCCTATCATGATTAACCTCTAGATCCATAACCAAAAGATCTCCAGGGTAATGGTTGATTTAGTGGTAGATATCAATCTAATCCTAAAAGGATATGGGAATACCTAAGAAGAACCACACTATAACCTATCCCATACAACATCAGTCTAGTGAATGGTTCCAAAATGAAAACCTTAGGTACATGGAGACAAGTGGAAGTGAACTTTAAAGGAGTAAAAAAAGGTGTAGATTTTGAGGTAGTTGCAATTAAAGAAACATTTGATTCCTTTGATGAAATTCTAGGATTAAGATGGTTTGTAGAATCACATAGAGTAATAGATGGAAGGAAGGAAGAAATTTTATTTGCAGATGACAAAAATATAGTACACGTCCCCTTAGGGAAGAATCAAGATAAAACTTGCATAGAAGAAGTAAACACAGAGGAATATAATGATGATGATGAAAAAAGGTTGAACACCATAACTAAGCTACCTACAACCTAAATTTGGTAAGAACCCAATTCCAAAAGGGAACTAGAGATAGATGAATTTGATGGAAGCATAGATAGTAAAACTACACTAGAAGCATGGCTACAAGATGAACCAAAAGCATATTATCACAAAATATTTGGCTCCAAAATGATATTTATGGTAAGAAAGATACTAGTAGACTTGAACCATCCACAAAAAATATATTGCATGGAGAGAAAGAGGAGGATGGAGTCACTCATTAAGTTAACCACATTTCACATGAAATTTCAAACATCAAGTTACCTAAATATTTTGGAGTAGGAGACTTACTAGCATACCTAGTACAAATAGAATAAACCTTCCCAAACAAAACCCATAGACTTGATATACTACCACATACCCTTACTTGCACTGCCACATGTTGGTATAACACACATAAGCACACCATTATCAAATGAGAAACCTTCAAAACCTTGATAAAGGTAAGATTCCTATAACAAGTAGGAGAATATGTAGATATAAAACACCATTTAGACTGTATGTACATACTTTGAGGAAGAAAGATATGAGTATGATGATAGACTATACGTCCAATTGTTCTACTGGAAAATTAACCCAATGGCCCAAATTTGGTACATTGACAAGAGAAATGTGTAGAAACTAAAATATGAGATGAAGAAACAAGAAATTTCATCCATAACTTTTTTTTCTAGTGAAAATCCTTAGATACATACCAAATTACGTCATATGAAGGAGATCATATTCAATCCGGAAGAAGATAAAAAAATTGTTGTATTTCAACCTCCTTCCACACCACCCAAAGAAGAAATTATGTTTGAGTACATTAATTGGGTGGACTGGAAGCAACCAGTACAAAGAAACATTTTTTTGTGGTACAAAATGATGAAGAGAAAATCCCGAAAAATAAAAATAAACCAAGGAGAAATGGAAATAGAAGAATACACAAAACCTAAGAAGAAACACTATAACGACCCCATCAAACTAGAGGAAAAGATTGCAGTGAAAGGGGATCCCAAGATGGAAATAATAGGGGACTACTGGAATGAAAATGTAGTAGCCTAGATAATAGAAACCCTCTCAAAATTCTAGGATTTATCCCCTAAAACCTTCACAAAAGTTAAGGTAATCAAAGAAGAGGTAGGAATGATGAAAATCTAGTTTAAGGAAGGTGTTAAACCAGTCCAAAAAGGGCCCTATAAATTGAATCCAAACATGAAGAGAAAGTTCAATATAGAGATAGACAAAGTGCTAACTGTTGGAATCATTAAACTAGTAGAAGATGCTAATTGGATAAATCCTATGATGGTCTAAAACAAGAAAAATAGAGAGATAAGGATATGTGTAGATTTCATGTAGTTAAATAAGGCTTGCTTACATGATACCTTCCTAGCACCATTCACTAAAGAAATTTTAGAATCAGTCGCAGGAAGAGAGATCTACTCATTTATTGATGGCTTCTCCAAATATCATAAAGTTAAGATAGAGGAGGAAGATCAGTGTAAAACCACTTTCAAAATAGAATGAGAATCATATATGTAGACTATGATACCTTTTGAGATAAAAATACTCCTATAGTATTTTGTAGAATAATGATTAACACCAAGTCAAAGACTTCATACATGATTGGATTGTTTATGGGTTAGTGAAATATCATGTGTACAAGTATTATGCATGATGCTAAACATACGTAGAAGCATGCAAATCTCACTAAATTTGAAGATATGTACCTTTATTGTAGCCTTTGAGACCCTTTTAGGTCATATAATATGTAAATAAGGATTAATGGTGAACCCTATGAAAGCTGCACTAATACTACACTTATTGCCATCTAAAAATGCACCAGAAGTTAAGATATTTTTGGGCTATACAAGATACCATAGAAATTTTATAAAGGGATACTTTTGTATTGCTGCACTATTAGAAGATCCATTGAAGAAGAAAAATAGTAGGAATATTCAATAGAATGAGTAGTCTCAAAAAGTATTTGATACATTAAACAAAAGATTATGAAAGCACCAATCCTCATATTTCTAGATTAGAACAACCCATTTCATGTGCATGTAGACACTTCTAGTATTTCCCTAAGAGCATTAATTACCCAACCTAAAGGGAATAAAGACCACATGTAATATAGAAAATTGTCGTCACTATGGTTTAGGACCTAGAACAACAATCTTCTATACTCCACATTCAAGGAAACCCTAGAGATCTCAATCCAATGTAGAAAGGGGAAAGAGATCTTGCAATAGGGCATCCTAAGGTCTGATTTATGATTACAAGAGGAGTTCACTACCAAGCTATGGCTTGAAAAGAATAATTAAATGCCAAGTCCAATTATGAAACTTAATGATATGCAAGACTAAATTAAATGACCTAGAAATGCATGCAAATTAGAACAGAAAGCCGTAAAATCAAAAGTGTGCACCTGGGAACTTATGGAGACTTGGATGATGACCAAAAATGTTGGAAACACTAATTTTGATGCTAAATGGGACTCATATGCTAGTTTGGGCTATTTAGTCCTAGAATGGTTTTTTGGTGCCAAAACTGGAATTTGATAGTGCTTGTTCTGAATCTCTAGAAACCTTGAAAATTGACTATACTAGGACTAATACGCCCAAGGTGGTGTATCAGTCCTAGTGTACTTTTTTAGAGGGTTATGAACTAATTCTTCTCTCCAATCTCTTCTCTTTCTATTCCACTTTGTCTCTAGATCTAAAACCATGACTTTGGGCTTGTAGAAGACTTTCCATGAAGATGAAAACCATGTAACAACTTGATGACTTTCTTCAACCTTGCAACCTAATATTCAAAGGATCTTCAAGCTCCAAGACACCTAGATATGCAATGACACATGTAAAGAGGACAAAAACTTGTTAATTGTTAGTGAATAGGGGTTTTCCATGGTCAAACCCCTTTGAAGTAATTAAACCAAATGATGAGATGATAAAATAAGGACATTAAACATGAAACATGGAACATGAAAAATGAACAATGATACCTTGAATGATGTCTTGTAGATGATTTCTTGTAAAGCTGCAACTCAACATGAAATGGCCATGAAGGATGTAGATCTAGATCTTGAAATAGGTGTAGAACAATGCTTGATCTTGGATCTTGAATGCAACATCACAACACTAGCTCAATAACATGCTTGATGCTTGATATCCTTGACATGATGATGGATCTTGAATTGTTGCAACAAATGATGAAGAATCTACCCTTGAATTCTCTAGAAATGATCTTGAATGCTCTCTTGATGATCTTGTAAAGTATTGGAATGCTTAAGTCTTGATTGCTTGACTTGATATCATGAATGCTTAGTGAAATAATGATTTGAAAGCTTGTTTTTATAGGAAATCCATCTAAGTTATCGTTTATTAGATCCCAGAGACTGACATTCATGAAATTTGAACTTAAAACCAAGATTTCTTGCTCAAAACCCTAAAAAGGGGCCAAATGTGACTCATACACCACACCTAGTGTATGGGTCCCACTAGGGTGGGACTCATATGCATAGGCTGGTGTATGGGTTCCATAGGGCCTTTTTAAGTGGGAAAAGTGTCGAGGTGTTAAGAAATTAAGTTTATTTGATGACTATGTGAAGATTTTGGTTAAAATATGCCTCAAGATGTATAATATAGGGTCTTAGAGGCCTAGTAATGACGATATAAAGGTCATAAATGCAACAGGGTCCAAAAATCAATTTGAAAGTGTAAATAAATATATTTTACAACATTAAATTAAGGCTAAATTAGGTTTTTTTTAGCTTAAAGGGGCCCAAAATCCCATGTGAATATGTACAACACATTACAACACTAGATTAGGTTTGTTTAGTTTACAAGCTTCCTAAATTTAAAGTGAAGGTGTAAATAAATACACTTTACAACACTAAATCAAGGAAAAAATAGGTTTATTTAGCTTAAAAAGGGCCCAATACCTAATGTGAATGTGTAAAACACATTACAACACTAGATCAAGGTGACCTTAGTTCCAATTTATTATTAATTATTCCCAAATCAAGCAAGGAAAAAGTGTACTTTTTTGTTGTTACACCACCTCATTGCATTTACTAGCAAGAAATTGTTTGTTGTAGAAAGAAATTATACCACTATAGAAAGAGAAGCACTAAATATGGTGTATGCATTACAGAAATACATTCACTAGTTGTTCTCCACACCATTTTCACTCTTTACAAACCATGAACAACTAAAATATTTACTTAATAAATCAGTAACCCATGGGTGCATATGTAGAGGTTTATTGGTATTTCAAGAGTTTGATTTTAAAATTATGGTAAAACCCAAGAAGAATAATCGAGGACAAAATTATTTTTCATGAATTGAAACCAAAGAAGAACTTAATACACAAGGGGACAATTTACCTAACGCACACTAGTGCAGGGCACCATAGCTTTTAATATGAAAATGTTGAAAATGTTTGGTTTTTGTTTAGTTTTGTGTTTACTTGGTGTAATAAGGTATTTAATACCATGATTAAGGTCATTGTATGTCAGTTGGGTCATTGGGATTCAATTTTGGTTAATATTGTAAAAATGGCAAAAAGTTGCAAAAAGTTGTTATGCAACTTTGCATTTTTTGCATTTTGGAACAAGTTGAATAGTTAGAGAGTTAAACGGTAGTCATAATTGGTTGTTTTTGGTTATAAAATCATAAATTCATCATGTAATGGTTGAACAAAGGTTCTGGTGGTGATTTTTGGAAAGTTGATCATCAATAAAGCTTTTTTTTGCATTTTCTCATTGTAATTTGATGCTACAGGAGGTTGTACGGCCTTGTACGACATGAAAGTGGTCTGAAATTGATTGGAGGTGATGTGGAATTGAATATAATTTGCAAAAAAACTTGGTCTCATCAAATTTCATTCATTTTTGAACATTTTAGAGGTATTTTACTTTGAAAACTTAGGTTTTGGTGCTTTGAGAGCAAAAAAATGGAAAACTCACCATTGAACTAATGAAAAAATTTGAGAATCAATGGAATGGGGTTAGATAGGATTTATTTTAATTTTATGGTGTTTTCAAGAGTAGGGAAGGAGGTTTGATGAAGATTAGATGATGTCGTAGGTGGAAATTCTCTTGTTTTGGGCATAAAAGGTTGCATAGGTGATATAGGGTTTGTGAAAAAGATTTGTAGAAATTGTTTTGTGTGATGGAAAATATTTTTGTAGACCATATTAGACATGTATAGGCTGGTGTCATGGGAGTTTGAGGTCTGAGTTGTGAAAATCACAAAGTGATCTACTAAAACAAGCCTAAATTAGGCCTTGGTGAAGCGTAGTAGCAGTTTTTTGAGGGTCATGTTCCAAAGAAACCCATATTTATTTTGATATATGTTTTAAAAGGGCCTAATGGGTATGGAAAACAGGTTTTAGGTTGTTTTTTGGAGGTCTTCTTTGAAAGTTATGGCTAAAATACCCTGTTTGTTGTGCTACAAGGCATAGTGACAAGTTGTGAAGGAAATCTTTGTGTTTGAGATGTTATGAATTTGTTAAGTGTTTGATTGATTTTATTTGTGTTCTTCCACCATACTCTACATAAAATTGGTATCAGATCATAGGTCTAATCCGAAGAAGGGAGAGAAAGTGTGAAATAAGAAGGAAAGTGTGAAGCAAAAAGTGAACAAAATGTCTCCAAAAGGGAAATCCATTGCTAGGGAAGTGAATAAGTTGAAGAAAAAATATGATAGAGAGTTGAGAGAGTTGAAGGAGAGGATTTTTTCTCTAGAAAAAAGTTAGAAAAGAGGTATGGTCATGGGTGATGAGAGTGACTTCAAAGAAGAAGAAGAAGAGGAGACTGAAGAAGAAGAGCAAGAGGAATTGGATCCTGATGATTTGAGGATGGCTAAGTTGTTGATAACAGTCAAGGAAGATAAACCTAAGGTGAAGATTGATGTACCCAAGTATGGAGATGATTTGAACAATGAAGAAATTTTGGATTGGATTGCCACACTTGACAATTACTTTGAATGTGAAGATGTTCCTGAAGAACAAAGCGTGAAGATTGCAAAAACAAAGTTGAAGGGTCATGCTTTGTAATGGTGGGATTATGTGAAAACCAAAAGGAGAAAAAGAGGTAAGTCAAAGGTTGTTTATTAGGATAGAATTGTGGCAAGGCTGAAAGGTAAATTCTTACCCTCTGATTATGCAATTCAAATGTTTAAGAAACTTTAAGGTTTGAAACAAAAAGAGATGGATTTCAAAGCCTATAGTGAAGAATTTTATAAGTTGAGTATAAGGGCAGGTCACATGGAGGATGAAGTGGATAAGGTTGCTAGATATCTGAGGGAATTAAGATTCAACATTCAAGATGAGTTAACTTTGGAAAATCAAAGAACGGTTGAGGAGTGCTATCAAATGGCAATAAGGGCTAAAGAAAAGATAAAGAGAAGGAAAGACAAAAAAACCAAGGGTAGAGGAAGCAATACTAGAGGAAGAGGGACATTTTCTACTCCAAGACAATCATATGAAAGATAAGAAGATGCAAGCAAGGACAAAGAAATTTTTTTTGATCAGAAAGGTGGATTTAGAGATGGTAGATTAGGCTTTAAAGGAAGATTTGGAGGTCAAGGAAGAGGCTCAAAAGGATTCATAGGGAGGTGTTATAAATGTAACAAGTTTGGACACCAAGCATGGAAGTGCAATGAAGGTCATATTGGCCCACAATTTTTGTTGCACCAAAAGATTGACATGTTCATGCACGATACAACTGCCAAAGTTAACAGATCCATGGGAGGCGGTTAGTCCATGTCATGAATCCGAGGGGAGCGCTGACCATCTGCCAACAAACTCCCCCTCAACGTTACCCAACAGGATTCAAACTTGACACCTTTGGCTCTGATACCACTTATTGGTCCACAGTTGTTGTTACACCAAAAGATCAACTTGTTAATGCCTGATACAACTACCAGATTTAACGAATCCACGAGAGGTGGTTAGTCCATGTCACAAATCCCAACGAGAGCGCTGACCATCTACCAATGGGTCAAAATTCTAGTTCACATGGAGGTGAAAGAAGAGGATAATGAGAGTGTAAAATCTCCATCACATGTTGCTTGTGAAGTTGGAGAATCACTAATGGTAAGAAGAACACTCATCAAGGCATCAAAGGAAACAGAGCTATCACAAAGGACACTCTTCAAAATAAATTGTAAGTGCATGGGTAAGGTATGTAAGGTTGTAATTGATTCAGGAAGAACAGATAACATGGTTTCTAATGAGATGGTTGAGAAACTTAGATTGCCTAGAATACCACATGATACACCTTATAAAGTTTCTTGGTTGAATGAGGCTCAATTTGTTTTGGTTAATGAGAAAGCTTGGGTGGAGTTCAATATAGGAGGGTATAAGGATAGAATTCTATGTGATGTATTGCCTATGGATGTGTGCCATTTTCTGCTAGGGATGCCTTGGCAATTTGATAGGCATGCTTTGTATGATTGTAGGAAAAATACTTGTGAGATAAACAAAGATGGAGTCTCTTTTACTTTGACACCCTTGAAGGAAGATGATAAAGGGAAAACTAAGGTAGCCAATGTGATGATGGTTGGTAGGAAAATGTTTGTAAAGGTAGAGAAAAAGAAGGATATAGACCTTGCAACCACTTCTAACCTTGAAGGTACTGAGATAGCAACATTGAAGAATGATTCAATTTTGGAGGGAAATGATATTTGATTTGGGGTCAAAATCTGATTTGTTGAAGGTCAAGGATGAATTGATTTTGGGGATGAGAGATTGGTTTGAGAAGCATATTGATATGATGATGGAAAGGATGTTTTATTCATTGTTTTCCAAAGAGGATAGTGGCCATTCAAATCATTTCATATTAGAGGTTGGTGAACTTGAGAGAGCAACAGACATAGGGACAGAGTATTAGATGGAAGCAATGGAAAGGAAGAGTGAAGAGGTCCAAGATAGGTTGCAAAGGTAAAAGAGAGAAATTAAGCACACAATGGGAGTAAAGAAGAAGGCAGTTCATTACATGGCAGAAAGAGATAAGGTTGTAGATGGTGATGCATATTTAACATCAATTTTAGATGGAGTCAAAGTTCCTAACAACCATCAAGTAGGTCATTGAAGTTGGAGCAATTTCTAGGTGGGAAGGAGTTCAGCAAGACAAAGGATGATGCACATTTTCAGTTTTTGGCCCATTGGAAGCGATTACTAGATGAAGGTAGCACTTGGAGTTCAAAGGATGCAATGGACAAGCATGGATTTTTTGTTGCAGAACTGTCTTCAAGGGGACTTGATTTCCTTTTGCTCGGGGAGTATGGTGCAGGGAACCATAGCTTTTAATATGAAAATGTTACAAATTTTTGGTTTTTGTTTAGTTTTGTGTTTATTTGGTGTAATAAGTTCTTTAAGACCATGATTAAGGTCATTGTATGTCAGTTGGGTCATTGGGAGTCAATTTTGGTTAATATTGTAAAAATGACAAAAGGTTGTCAAAAGTTGCTATGCAACTTTGCATTTTTTGCATTTTGGGGGAAGTTGAATAGTTAGGAAGTTAAAAGGTAGTTGTAATTGATTTTTTTTGGTTGGAAAAGAATAAATACATCATGTATGGTGGAACCAAGGTTCTAGTGGTGATTTTTAGAAATTTGATCATTAATAAAGCTTGTTTTCTGCATTTCTCATCGTAATTTTCTGCTACAAGAGATTGTACGATCTTGTACAAAATGAAAGTGGTTTGAAATTGATTGGAGATGATTTGGAATTGAATCTAATTTCCAAAAAACTTGGTCTCATTGAATTTCATTTAGTTTTGAGCATTTTAGAGGCATTTTACTCCAAACTACTTTGAAAACCTAGGTTTTGGAGGTTTGAGAGCAAAAAAATGGAAAACTCACCATTCCACTAATGAAAACCTTTGAGAATCGGTGGAATGGGGTTAGATAGGATTTATTTTAATTTTATGGTGTTTCCAGGAGCATGGAAGGAGGTTTGATGAATATTAGATGATGCCCTAGGTGGAAATTCTCTTGTTTTGGGCATAAAAGGTTGCATAGGTGATAGGGTTTGTGAAAAAACTTGGTAGAAATTATTTTGGGTGATGGAAAATGTATTTCAAACCATATTAGACATTTTTGGGTTGGTGGCAAGAGAGTTTGAGGTCTGGGTTGTGAAAATCACAAAGTGACCTACCAAAACAAGCCTAAAGTAAGCCTTGGTGAAGCGTAGCAACAGTTTTTTGAGGGTTATGTTCCAAAAAAACCCCTATTGCTTTTGAGATATGTTTTAAAAGGGATTAATGGGTATCTAAAATAGGTTCTAGGTTGTGTGTTGGAGGTCTTATCCGAAAGTTATGGCTAAAATACCCTATTTACTATGTTATAAGGCATAGTGACAAGTGAAGGAAATCTTTGTGTTTGAGATGTGGGTATGTGCAGGATCATCATGGAAAAAATAGGCCCTTAAGTGGCGAAAATTCAAAAAAGAAGAGTTAGGAAACTTGACATAAAAATTTGAATAAGTTATCTATATTATTTCAAAAATATGTAAGAATAGAATCTATAGCAAATTAAATGTAGTTTCTAAACTACTAGGTTTTTTTTTAAATCTATTTGGTGAAAATTTGAAATTTCAATGTAGTAGTACTTAAATTTCAAGGAAAAAAGAAGTAGGTGTTCCTGACCACCTAACCACAATAAAATGATAATATTTTTTTATAAGATTTTTAGATATAAGTAGAGGACTCATGTCTCGATGTGATGCATATCTTTTTGTAATTTTTTTCAAGTAAATAATTAATTATGAATCTTTTATTACAATTTTTAAAATATATAAAAATTTGTATATCTGACCACCTTAACTTGGTCAAGACTTCATGAAATTCATTTTTTTTTTAATCCTATAGTATGCAAAGCATAGAATGTGATGCATGTTTCAGATTCAAAAAATGTGATATCGTTTGAAAACTATAGATATTTTTCAATCAGCCTATCAATCAAAACTTTAGTTGTAATACAAATAGAAAATGAATAATAATTATTTATTAAATTCAAAGTAAAACATAATTTATATTGGTGGAAAGTTGAGAATCTCTTTTAAAAACCATTTTTCGTTTCATCAATTTTGGGTAAAAAAATTTCGTCAGCTACATACCCTACACATACCCATCATATCGCCACTTTTTGGCCCATCATGATCCTACACATACCCATGTTATGACTTTGTTAAGGGTTTGATTGAGTTTATTTGTGTTCTTCCACCTTGCTCTGCATAACACACCTATTCTACATCATTTTGGTATCCAAGGAGCTAGAATATATTTCTATTTTTCTTTCTACAAGAGAATTTTGCAAGGATCTATCACCATAAGATACATAATCATGGGTGTGGAGGGTTGCGCCATACACCGTAGTAGGAGAGATACACCATTTTAAGAGAGATGATATTTTGAAAATGGTGGTATACAAACATGAAAGGAATTTAATTTTAAAATAAGCACATGAAGAAGTTGCAAGGGGCCATAAATCTGAAGAAACTACATCTAGAAGGGTAAAAGTTGTAGGTTTATGGTGGCCAACTCTTCATAAATATGAAAGGGAATATACAAAAGGATGTGACATTTTGCAAAGGGTAGGGAAACCTACCACATGGGATGAAATACCACTTAGAATAGTATTAGCTCAAAATCCATTTGAAAAATGGCAATAGACTCCATAGGACTGATTGAGCCTCCAAAAAAAATTCAAAAGAAAGATTCATCATAACTAGAGTGGAATACCTTATAAAGTGGGTGGAAGTAGAACCAAAAAAATATTGTACAAGGTGCGTTTAAAGGGATTTTTCTTAATTAATGCAAGGTCACTTCTTAGGGAACATCATTCCTAATGTCTCCAAGAGAGGACAAGTCAAAGAAATATCAAGCTCTTAGAAGAAATAAATCCCAATGACATCCCAAAGAAAAGGACGCATCGCAAGAATAAAGAAAATTGCACAGTGAAACATAAGTGTTGATGTACATGCCCCCAATTTAAAGCGGTTGCTAACACCATTACTATGAGCAATTTCTTTAAAGTAGAAGATACAAGAGCTTACTCAGAAAGCCATATGACAAGTCATATGTTTCCAATAAGCTACATCATCATGAATAAGTATGTCACGTGCGAGCCAACTTAAGGCATGTCGTCCACATCTCAAGCTTGCTCTATATGTACATGAAAGGTGGGAAACCAACCAAAAGAGACAAGTGATAAATGAGGAAAAGGCTACCTAATCCCTATCCCCCACTTAGTGCAGGACAAGGATGAGCCGAGATGATTGATGAGAAAAATGCTAGAGTGAAAATCAGTATCAATTAGAGGAACAAGGTGATTTAACCCAAGGAAGAGCACCATAGTCCTTAAGATATTGAATTTTGATACTCAAAGCCTTATATTTTTTAGTAGAATGACCATGAACTCTATGATATGCACAAAATGAACTCTTGTAGTAAAAAATATTTTGTGTTCTTGGAGGAAGGGATATCAAATGATCTTGGAGGAGTCTCAAAAAGATACCCTCTTGGTCAATGGTAGAATATGTTCCTTTATTTTATGAAAAAAATATCTTTTGCTTAGTATTAGGTGTCGTACTTACACAAGACTCTTTAGATTGTGAGATTTTGTACTCTCCTTTGTACATGTATGTAAAATCTATCAAATTTGAATCATAAGTGCTTTGCGTGATGACATTGACATTAAGCGAAGATTTCTTTGTTTGTTTCAAAGGATAACAATCAAGGCCACTAGTGTCTACCAATTCAGGATGCACTACTATTAAAGTCGGCTTAGAAGAATCTTTTGTAAGAGTGTTGATATTAAGCGAAGGCTTGTTTGTTTCTTTTGAGGTACAATAACCAAGACCACTAATCTTTTCTTGTGTGTAAGGCTCTATAGGGACGCATATACCTTGTTCTCTAACACCACATCCTTTTCCACTATAACCAAGTTGTTTCATCATTTCATAACCTTTTCGATAAAGATTCTTCATCTCTTTTGGATTTGGTGGTTGCTCATAATTAAGTTCATCAAAGTTTGTTGTGTAATTTGCTTGATCTTCTAAAGTAGTAGAGGTGGATGCTTTCAAATTTTGTGTTGACATTACTACTTTTTCTTTTCCCTTTTTAGATTCTTTGTTTATGCTTTTGTATTCTCCCATGAATGTTGGTTCAAAATATAAGGAACCCCAATCCTCTTCTAGTAGCTTCATGACTTCCTCAATATTTTTTTCTTTGTATTTTTCTTGCACATGTTCGACTTGTGTAGTTGGTGTCAGTATTTTCAAAGGATTTTCCTTACCTTTCTCAATGTTCAAACAACTATTTGGGTCAAGGTTAGCTTCCAGTGTGTACAATTTTTTGTTGTAGACACACTTCATTACACAAAGTAGAAGGCACCCCATTCATTGCATGAATTCACAGTCTACCTAAAAGTAGGTTGTATGAAAGATCATGAGGCATTTAACGTGGATCGGTGTTTCTAATGTGGCCTTTCTAGCTGTAATAGGAAAATTTTTCACACCAAGCGATTGCTTTCCTACATTGTCAAATCCCTTAATAGATAGAGTCAGGTTGAATTTTTGATTTATCCACACCAAGCCTATCCAAAAGGGCCACACTACACATATTAAGGGTTGAGCCATTGTCAAAAAGGGTTCTCTTTATCCCTGTCCTTTTATATCGAGATATTGTTATGGAAGCTTCATTTTGTTTTTGCACTTCCAAAGGAGGGAGCTCACTTTGGTGGAAAACAATGTTAGTGTTTATTCCTTGAATCATGGTTACTATGTCATTCAGTTGCACATTAGAAGGGATAGGAACTTGTTGTAAATCAATTTTAATCATGTTATGGTAATGAGGGGAGGATTGAATAAGGCCCCGTAATGATATCTTACTAGGAGTATTCTTAAGTTGTTCAACAAAATCATACTTCTTTCCACTTTGTGAAAGAAAATGAGGAGGACCTGGTAAGATAGGATTAGGCAATGAGAATGATGTTGAAAGTGTTTTTCTTGGTTTTGGATTGTTTCTAGTGTTATATGTATGAGAAACAATATTATAACTCGATTGCTGTGAAACATTATTCTTAGGTGGGTAAAGGATAAGTTCTTGTTTGTTTTGAGTTTGTGGTTTGTGTGAAGGTGGGTAAAGAGCTAGAGGATTCTTAAGATGTCCCACAAGGTATGTAGGAGGTCCAATAGTCAAGGGGGATCTAATGGACACTTGTGCAATCATAACCTCAATGGTCTTGGTTTGATTTATTTCTAATAAAGGGCAATCTAGTATCATATTTTCACCATAATCCAAGGAAGTCACATCACTATTGTTGTCATTTTCTTTCACCATGATATCCTCCCTAGGAGGATATTTTTTAGGATAACTATAAACCAAGTGTTCTTGGCATACAAGGATTGGTTCTTCCAAAATGACTTCATCACAAGTAGAGGAATGATCAATGGTTGAATTGTCTTGTTTATCAATGATGGTGTTATCTTGTTCAATAATGTTTTCCCTAGGGGAAGAGAGACACACAATATTCCCCATGAATTTCATCAATTGTATTTTCAATCATCAAAGTATCTTCTTCATAATTATGAGAGATATTAGGAGAAGAACAAATGTGATTGTCATGATTGTTCATAAACTCATTCCTTTGTCCCATAATTTCTTCCAAAATAGGATAGGTAGGGGAAGGAACATAAAGAGGGTTGTTATAGACCTTAAAGATTTGATTATCTAACACCAACATATCCCCATCATTTACAACATTATCACAAGAGCGGAAGATGTTGGGAGATGAATGTAGACTAAATGGAGTGTTATGTTTGTAGGTTTCAATGGTCTCTTGTTGTGTTATGTGATCGTCATGATTATCTATTGTTTTATCCTCTTTTTTAGTAATATATTTGCTAATAGGAGAGGTAAGGGGAGAGAAACAACTAGGGTTCTCAAAACTCTCATCAATTGGTTCTTTTAACACTGAAATATCTTCTTCACAACTAGGGGAGATTTTAGGGGAAGAATAAATGTGATTGTTATCATTACCCAAGGTTGTACTCTCTTTTAGTAGAATTTTCTCACAAGAAAAAGGTGAATAGAAATTAGGTAGGGTGATGTTTATAAATGTGTCTATGATCTCATTCTCCTGTGCTAAAATATCTTCCAATGTAGGAGAGTTTATAGAAGAGGAGCTTTAACAATGTCATGATTCTTAATGAGTGCATCTTCTAACACCGAAATACCTTCTTCACATGTAGAAGAGGTATTAGGAGAAGAGAAACTATGACAATCAATATTGTATATATTTTCATCTTCTTATATCACATCATTCCCACAAATAGGATAGATAAGAGTGGGTGTAGGTTTAATGCAAACGTCAATATTTTCACTCTCTTGGACTAAGAGACTCTCATAACTAGGGAATGTATTGAATGAATGACTAACATGCTTATTGACTAACATTTTCTTTATAGACTTTGAAAAGACCAAAACTAACATTGGTGAACAATAATCTATGAAAACTTAAAATGCAATGCAAATACCTAAAGTGAAATGAAGTTTTCATAAGGTAATTTACTGATTACTCTATGTAATAATCTGGAAATGAAATGTTGTAAATGAAAATTTGAAATTTAGCAATGCATGAAATGAACCTAATTAAGCTAGATCTAATGAAATGAATGTAACAAAAACTCAACCAATTGAAATAGATAACTAATGGAAGTAAACATAAGTGCAAAAATAA
>VDFB02181148.1:0-14787 GCA_007258455.2 Sequoia sempervirens | reverse complement strand
TCCCTCCTTTGGTGGTTGTACAATTTTGTATGGGTTATCAAAAGTTTGTGGGGGTCGAACCACTAACCCCCACGTTTCAAACTCCTCCATTTGTCGTTGCACTCGTCGCTCGACCTTTACCCAATATGGGCACTGCATTGTTTTGTTGAATAACAATGTTGAAACAACTTTATTAAAAGCCGACAAGGGGAGTTGAACCCCCGACCAACTGGGTGGTAAAATCGGTAGTCACCGCCATGCCATTTGTGGCATTTGTAACATGTACAAGTTGTGTTTTAGTTGACAACTATTAAGCTTGAATTCCCTAAACTAATTAACCTTAAATGGTTAATAAGAAACAACCCCAAATACAACAAAGAAAAAACCCTATGATAACAAAAAGATCGAGAATATAATAGGACAAGGGCTTAAAAACAAATCAAATGAATTTTAATAAGGGGTTTTTTTTTTTGTAGAAAATAAGGGGATTAGTTTAAATCCTAATCTCAAGGGGGAATAGGAAAAATTTTGGTGGTTTTAACCCACTAGGCCAATTTCAAGTATAAAAGAGAATTCTATGGAGGACTCAATCATCAAATTCTTGGGTTTGAATACTCCCATTCAAAAGATAGAGGTTTTCATATCAAATTCTCAAGAATCCAAGTGAGGATCCAAATCGAGATCCATGTGATGAAAATTCACAAAGCAACCTAAGAGAAGGATTGGGACTCTAAACTTTGTAAAGATGATATTAGAAGGTTGTGCTTGAAGGAGTATTGTACAAAGTCCAATTTGATGACTTTTCTCTTGCAAGGTTGTGGTGAAATTTTGTATGTGTACATCCAGGGTTAGGTATAATCAAGGTGTTTTCAATACTTGACTTTATTCTAGAATGTTGAATTCAATGTTGCAAATGAGGAAAAGTACCTTTGTTGCTAGTTCACATTTAGATGATGCTTTAGGAACTAGGACTGCACTCATTGCTATTGTTGGAAGCACTTTCTTAGTGTGGATTCAAGAAATACTTGTAGGGCTTTGAAACTTCCTATTAGTGATAGATTTGTACATTTAGTTAGAAGACCAGGTGTTGTAAGTAGTCTTGAAGGTTCAACATTAATGACAAATTGATCATGCTTATTGAGGGGATCTAGAGACATAGCTAGAGAGGTGAACTTCATAAACAAACGTGTCTCTAATCTTATAGTTTCCTTTTGATGATGGTTTATGTTTTATTCCACATTTTGAACTAAGTGTAATTGGTTAAATGAAAGGTACTAATCAGTGAGCTCAGTAAATTGATGGATTGAGTTTGCATTGGATTCAAACCATTAATTAAAGATCTTGGCATAGATTTGGATTTTACTAAGTGAGTAACTAGTTTCAAATCTGATAAGATGCAGAACTTATTTGAGTTTAAGAACACTCACTAAAGTTTAAGATCACCGATTATGCTTGATCCATGATGAATCGAAACATAATGAAAGCCATATTACTCAATCTAAATATTTATTGAAACTAAACATTATGAACTATTAAAGTATTTATATGTCTATTCTAACTCATCTAAAACTTATACCATTTGGAATTGGTGTTGTGTTGATGTGAAACGATGACCCTTTCCATATCCTGTGATCAATGATCTTGTTTCAATCGATTCTATGGAAGAGAATCAATGAAACCATTGTGATATGTAGATGAAAACATGATGCAAGCTAAATTAACATTATTCTATGCAAAAAAATCTATGTATGCAAAATCTAAGGTAATCTAAGTGGATTTTAAGCTAGAAGATTCAAACCCCAATTTATAAACAAGCTAAAATGGATACATGGAAGCCATTAATGGAAACTTAAAACTAATATGCAACTAAAAATAAACTAAAATATGCTAAATGTGAGTAAAGTATGAGTGTGAGTGTGAGTGAATTCAATAGCATAAGTTTGCAATTGAAAGATGGACCCATTTGTCTTCAAATAGTGTTCTATTTATAGGAGAGAAAATGAGAAATAAAGGGTTGAGATCAAAAAGATCAATCAACAGTCAAGGCTAAAAGAAGAGGCATGGATCATCAATTCTAATCAATGGGTGAGAATGCAAGATAATATTTAATCAAGGGTTCCCATTCCTTCCAAGCAAGGACACTTTTGACCTATACAAGAGGTTAGAAGTTAACTTGCTCAAGAAGTCATAAGTTTAGCTTGCTCAAAAGGCTAAGTGAGAATATTCCATTTTCAAATGTTTGGAGGAGAGAGAATATTCTCATGGGTGAGGAAAAAAAAGATTTTTTGCAAATTAAAACAAATTTTTAATTGTGCAAAAAGGGGTAAGGAATACTCCATGGATATATTCACCTTTTGGAGGAAAATTAGATTAATTGTTAATTAAACAATGTTTAATTATACAATTGGGGTATTTTTAGAGGAATAAAGTGATTTTCATTAAATTAAATTATTTAATGAAAGGTGGGAAAGGCGAAATGATAATTAACTAAATAACTTAGGATTATTTAATTAAATAAGAAGATTTAGGGAATTAAATTAAATAGTTTGATTTATTTAATTTAATGAGATGAAGCATTAGCGTGAAAGCGGTTGAATTAATCTGATTAAATGTGTTAGGTTAATAGAAAAAAAATGATGCAATTAATTAATTAGCTAGGATAATTCAATTAATTAAGTGAAAAGAGGATTGGTTTCAAGAGAAAATGATGTTAGTATACCTGATTTGATTGTATGATATCATTCAGGATATTTTTTAGTGTTTACATTTTGCCCCTCTTTGAAGTGAGGTACCTACTACTTTAGTTCAAAGATTGATGCTCTTTGAATTACAGCTATTTCTTAAATCAAAAAATAAAAAAATTATAATTTTTTATGTGCCCTAGCGGAAGGATAAAGTTGATTCCTTGCCCACTCAAGAAATCAGGCAGAAATTTTGAATTTTGGGTTGATATCTCGATATAGGTGAAAAGCTACCCCAGGGGTCGAGAAAGGTTTTGGGATGCAAGAAACATGCCAAAAACATAGAAAATGATGCAAAATAAGCTTTCGATTGGAAAAATTGGTGAAAATGATGATAAACCCTAGCTTCAAAGTTAAATTAGGGGGAAAAAACTCTAATTTTCTAGCATAAATAAGCCAAGAAGGGTCACTTTAAATTCATTTGTGCATTCACACCATAAGGAATTCTTGTTGTTTTGAGCTTTGACCCTCTGATGAAATGGTGTGATGAGAGCTCCCACGACACATTTCTAATTGAGTTCGAGAGTACCAGCGGATTACAGGCTCAGTACCACCGGCATGTAACTCAAAACTTGATTTGAAATTTGACTTTTTAATTCATTTATTGCACTTTAATTTTAAACTTTGGTGGTGTCGCTATATAGCGACGTCCATTTGAGAATTGACGACGTTAAAATGATTTCTAGAAAAGCATATGTATATTGCAATGTAGTTTGTAATTTAGAATTATTTTTTCCAATTTTAAATGGTGATGCATATGTTTATAGTGACACACATTTTGATTTAAAAATTAGGGTTAGGCTTTCCAAAGTTTAAATCACGATGCGATTTGCAATTTGAAATTTGAAATGTCTTTGGGTGTAACAATTTGGAATTTGAAATATAGTGGCACTCTTGCAAATAGCAACACTATTGTGATTTTGGAGCTGAAAATTCCAAACTGAGTCATTTTTTTTGAATTTTGACATCATACGCTTCATGGGTGCAAGAGGTCATTCCACCCTTGCTGTCACATGAGCATCAACCCATAGTTTTGGAGAGATTGGATTATTTATCTGAGCTAAGCTAGGAGCACCTGGGATAGATCGACTTTTGGTACATTGCATATGTGCCCATCATCCGAACACATCTATCTATGATGACCATGTTGTGTGAGAGATGTCATAGTGAGACTTTGTCATTCTCCTTCCTACTAGCAAGGTGATAGTGACATTAGAGGATGTATGGAAAATTCTACATTTTCCAATACATGGCGAGCATGTGATTTATGATGTTGACGCTAGATACGATGCCTGTCATGATGTGATGGAGATGGAGGCCATCATTCTAGTCACTTCTCAGATTGACCTCAAGGCATATAGAGGTTGTGTTCCCACATTCTAGTTGATTATTGGAGCCATCATTTTAAATTTGGTCACTCCAAACTGATAGAGTAGAGGGTTCAACTCAGGATGGGGCTAAACATGGCATAGGATGATCCATAGGAGGAAATTATTTTCATGGGGGTTGGTGATGTTGACCTTGTTGTATCATGATATGCATGAATTTTTCTACTACAATAGTAGAGCTATTGGTGCAGGGATGCCTTGCTTCGTATTTGGGCTTGGGAGCATATTGTTGTGCTCTGACTAATTGTCTAGATGGTCGATGTTGAGCCAGATGATCCTATGGTTTGGCAATATAGAGGTGCCATCACCTTACAACACACAAGCTTGGGCTTCCATATTGGTGGTGGGTACTAGAAGATATGATAGTGTTTAGATGGAGACCTTGGCTATAGATGCCAGCATGGTTTGATGATGTGTAGCTATTTTTTTCACCAGATAGACTAGGTACATGCGGGGTCAGAAGCATACTATCATAGAGAGATATATGTAAGACAAGGTGGCATGATAGTTCAACGAGTGGCAAGATAGGCTTGATGATGCCTAGAGGGCCATTTTTGCGAGATCATCTGGAGAGGTTCCCACATGAGGACCCACTATCCCAACTCCGAAGGTAGTCAAGGGTTTCCAACAGTTGGTGGCACAACCATGGGCATATGACCAGGGTTAGGTAGTCATGTAGATGACACCTTCTTATGATGCATGGTTTACACCCCCTTGAAGGTTGAAAGATCCGGGTATGTACAGGATCATCATGGAAAAAACAGGCCCTTAAGTGGCAAAAAGTTCATAAAAATTAGTGTTAGGCAACTTGACGTAAAAATTTGAATAAGTTATCTATATTATTTCAAAAATATGTAAGAATAGAATCTGCAGGAAATTTAATGTAGTTTCTAAACTACTAGGTTTATTTAAAATAAATCAAATCTATTTGGTGAAAATTTGAAATTTCAATGTAGTAGTACTTAAATTTCGTGAGAAAAAATAAGAAGTAGGTGTCTTCACCACCCTAACCATAATAAAATGATAATATTTTTTATATAAGTAGAGGACTCATGTCCAAATGTGATGCATATTTTTTGTAATTTTTCCAAGTAAATAATTAATTATGATTTTTTATTAAAACTTTTTAAAATATAAAAACTTCATTATGTCAGCCACCTTAACTTGGTCAAAACTTCATGAAATTTAATTTTTCTTTTTTGAATCTATAGTATGTGAAGCATAGAATGTGGCATGTTTTGGATTCAAAAAATGTGATATTGTTTGAAAGTTATAGATGTTTTCAATCAACCTATCGATTAAGACTTTAGTCATAATTCTAATAGAAAATAAATAATAATTATATTATTAAATTCAAATTAAATAATAATTTATATTGGTGGAAAGCTGAGAATATCCTCTAAAAACCCTTTTTGTTTCATCAATTTTGGATAAAAAAAAAAGTCATTAGCCACATACCCTACAAATACCCATAATATTGCCACTTTTTGGCCCATCATGATCCCCGCACATACCCATCCAGTAGGTGCTCCTCCACGAGGGAGACCTAGAGGGAGGGGAGCAGGCAGGGGCAGAGGGAAGGGATAGGATAGCCAAGATGGCCAAGATGGGTACAGATTCTAGGGGCTCCACCAATGGGTCAACAACCTCCTCTACAGTCTCCAACTCAATAGCAACAGCCAGTACAACCACCACCATTGAATCCCTAAGACATACAAATTTAGTAGTTACAACAATAGGTGTAGATGATTATAGGTGAGTGGGATTAGGCCTGCCTTCAAATTTTAGAGATCACTATTGAGCGGGACTAGGCCAAGCAAGAGGTTGTTGCTATTATAGCAGAGAGAGATCACACAAGGCAACATGTATAAGCTTTCAGTGCTAAGAGAGATCAAGAGACCAGTCACCGATAGTAGTTAGAGGTAAAGGTAGTGGCCACACAAGGTAGGAATGTATCTTCCAAGCTATACATAGAGGCTATGACTAAGGTATCCTATTATATGATGCATTATCACAGAGATGTGCTAGCACCACTCAAATAGCCTAATTATTCACAAAGGATTGATGCACGGCCTAGGGCTGAGGATCAGCTAGATAGATAGATAGGCCAGAGAGGAGAGCAGCCATCAGGGCTAGCTCGAGTGTATAGACACTTTTATTTTGTTTCTCGGTTCTTTGATATAGATATACATTCATGGGCTTATTTTTGATAGCCTTGTGGATATTGTATTTATGATCAATATACATACACTAATCTAGATATTGTACCATGACATTCATTTTTTGATATATATATATGATATGAATATAGATTTGATATGATGTGTTCATCTTATTTAATGCTTATATGGATACATTTGATATGAGATGTGACATGCTTATATATATGGATGCACTTTATTTATGTATGATTATGTGATATGTGATGAGATGAGATGTAATGGATGCAATGTTATATTCTTTTTCATTATCTTTTCATGATATACATACCATGTGATGGATGGGTATGATATGATTATGCTATGCTTATGCAAATTATTTGGATGCATTTCCTTTTTGTGTATTTCCTATGAAGTTTTATGATGGGATGTATGCATATGGATGTATGGATGGATAATTCAAATGCTAATGCTTATGATCTGATAATGCAATGCATGTTTATGATATGTTTGCAATGATTTAAGATGCTTAGAATAACAAATCTATATTATTTGTCACAACTTAAATGATAATGATGATGCAGGATGGATGTTTTATGATATGCTATGAGTATTAGATGCATGTATGTTGATGATTTGTGGATGCGGGATGGATGCATTAATGATGTTTTTGATCACTGTCATGATACCAGGTTAGTATGGAGAGAAGATAGAAGAAACAAGAATGATTGGTCGTTGATTATAATGATTGCTTCAAAAGATACAACAATTTTATGATCCACCAAGACTTTATTAGAGATGGAGACGAGAAATACATGATGAGGGTGAATGTAGGATAATGATTTACTCATTTCTCGGGATTGGGATTTTCCATCACTCCTTATTGTTTGATATAATACACAGACATGATGCATTAAGGTATTAATAACTAGGATGTCGTTGTATCTAGTATAATGGACTTTGACTCGATAAACAGATAGGATAGTTCTTGTTCACACCTTGACATATGGAAATCTCATCAAAAATTTATGTTAGAAGCCTAGAATATATTGGACCGAAGCATACGCAATAGTCAACAACGTACTCCAAACAACTTCCCCACACACAAATAAGCAAGTATGCATCAATATTTATTTTACAAGAGTGCCCATTAGTACAAAAAATGAAAAATAATGATCGATACCCCATTCCTTTCTCTCTAATCTAAATATATTTTAGATAGACATCATCGAGAGGTCCTCGGAATGAGTCATTTTAAGATAAATCATAAGAAACGATCAAAGATAATGTTCAATCAATGTTATCTATATCTCTTGCCATTTTACTGTAGCTAAAGTGATTTTTGATATTGATGTAGATATTACAGGAAGGATGCATCCTAGGACATGTTGATCAGAAGTTATTTGATGTTAGGATGATGATGAGCTTTATGATAAGTCTTTGATATAAAATTCACTGATGGATTTACCTATTATTTAGACTTTTAGATTTTGATGATTAGGTTCTCACTTTATGACTTGTGACACTTGTTTTCTATTTGTTTTTCCAAAGGTTGAAGGTGATGATTGATTTATTATGGGTGAGGGTTTATTGTGGGTGAAAGCGAGGTGGGATGGATGGTTTTTTATTTTCTGGATATCTTAATGTTTTTTGGTATTTTGAAAATGTTTTGAGGTTATTTTTGGTCTTTTTTTAAAGTTTATGTGAATGTTTTGGTTTTCAATTATTTTGAGGCTATTTAGGTTTTGAAGATATTTGAGGCTTTTTAGGTCTTTTGAATGTTTTCTATTTTTTTTGGGTTTTCCATTTTCAATTGTTTTGTGTTTTCTAATATTTGAATTTTTTGGGAATTTTCTGAGTTTTGAATGTTTTTATGTTTTTTGAGATTTTATAAATGTTTAGGGATTTTCTATTTTTCTGACCAAGAACCTAACCTAAAAGACATATCCTACAGGTCTCGAGGGTTGATCAAAGATAATCCTTGCCTACGTTATACATGCAGAGACCACGTAGTTCAACTGACTTGACATATTAAAGATGAAGATCTATATGGACAATTGATGGGAATGTTAGTTTATTATGACGAACTCCTAAAGGACTGACCTAGAGTGTCTCGTGGGCACATCAATGATGGAATTTCCTATGTTTAACCTTAGAGACAAAGTAGAAGTTCGATAGGGCTTTGTTTTAGATTTTCGATGTTTGACTTTTTTAGATTTTTGATGTGTTTTGGATGTTTTGTATTTTTCCTTACAATTTTATGAATGTTTTTGGATTTTAGTTGTACCTAATTTTGCAAAAGTTTTTGGATTTTTTTATGAATGTTTTACACATTTTTTGGGGTTTTGATGAGGTTTTATGAATATTTTCAAGATTTTCTATGAGATTTGAGGATAAATAATACCTAAATCATGATGTCAATGTCACGTTGTGAGATAAAAGACATGGATCAAGAGTGCAATAACCCACCCCCAGTGTCTAGAAATTCTTCATAATGTAATGGATAACCAAGATAGGTAATGTATATGTGAAGATTTTGATAGATTTTTATCATTCTAGATATGGGCTATGGGACTTCATGAGATAAAATGGTAAAGATCGTATCAAAAGTTTTCCATGAGTAGAGTTGAAGTATACGCTAAATTTTTGTCAAGATCTTGAGATAAAGTTGAATATCTAGATGAAAGTTGGATTTGAATAGATGGAGGGAACATTCGATTTATCATGCCAAGAATGAGATGCTTCTATCTGAGAAGGATCATATAGATGAGCCTGGGTATGTGCAGGATCATCATGGAAAAAAGGCCCTTAAGTGGCAAAAAATTAAGAAAAATTAGAGGTAGGCAAATTGATGTAAAAATTTGAATAAGTTATCTATATTATTTCAAAAATATGTAAGAATAGAAATTGTAGCAAATTGAATGTAGTTTCTAAACTACTAGGTTAATTTTTTTAAAATCTATTTGGTGAAAATTTGAAATTTCAATGCAATAGTACTTAAATTCGAGGAAAAATAAGTAGGTGTTTTGTCGACCACCCTAACCACAATAAAATGATAATATTTTTATAATATTTTATATATAAGTAGAGGGACTCATGTCACAGATGTGATGCATATTTTTTTGTAATTTTTTTTTTCCAAGTAAATAATTAATTATGATTTTTTGTACAAATTTTTTAAAATATAAAACTGTTTGTCGACAACCTTAACTTGGTCAAAACTTCCATGAAATTCGAACATTTTTTTGATGTATGGTGTGTGAGGCATGAGATGTGACACATGTTTTTGGATTCAAAAATTGTGATGCTGTTTGAAATCTATAGATTTTTTTTTCAATCTGACCTATCAATCGGGGACTTTAATTAAGTAATTCAAAATAGAAAATGAATAATAATTGTTTATTAAATTCAAGTAAAGAATAATTTATATTGGTGGAAAACTAACAATATCAGCTAAAACCCTTTTCGTTTCACTAAATTTTGGGTAAAAAAAAAGTCATCATTACACTTATTACCCATCATATACATGCACTTTTTTGGCCCATCATGATCCTCTGAGGATGCAGGGGAAACTGATTCTACTCATGATGCCTATTTGCAGGATTTTTCATCATAGTACTTGCCCAAAGCACCATTGTAGTGATTTTCACTAGAGGACGATTTTTAATTTTACTATTTTCTTGATTTTTAAAAAAAAAATATTGTTTTTATTTTTTGAAAGTTTTACCCTCATGTTGAATCACCGAGTGGAACTGATGTAGAGACCACTCTTATAGCATGCCAATGATATCCTACCTAAAGAATTTATTTTTCTAAGATACAATCACTTGAATGCAACCTTGAAGAACTCTAATCTGCCTTGTGTATACCAAAATTAACCTTGTCTATGTGTGTGCATCATGATAAAATTCCTTCAGAATCCTTATTCAATGAAGGGTAGCTACCAAAACATGGTCAATGCGAGAATTAGATATTGTGAATGGAGTGTATGGTGTCATGTATGAAGGAATATGAGATGGATTGGTTGATAGTTTGGAACCTTTGATTCTCCAAACTTGGGAAGATGTGCGATGATGGGTGGGAATGGAGGTTTTCATGGAATTAGGACCAACCACTAGATATACTTTGTTCCTTGCTTGATAAGCTTGATTTTGTATTTGAGGACTCTTTTGATGGATACATTTCCCTTTTTGTTTCTACCCCATAGTTTCTTTGACTAATGGATTTTTTGAGGGATGAGTTTATTTTTCTTTGGTATCCATTTGTACTTGTCGTGTCCTTTTTGGTTTCCTACTTCATTTTCTTTCATGATCTTCACCTTGGTTTGATAGGAATTCTTCTTTTTATGTTGTTCCTAATTTTTGTATGAGATGATGGGTGAATTCCAATTCATGATACAACTATTTGTAGTGTTGACTGCATTTTCATCATAAGGATCCCTCCATACACATGACATTGAATTCTTTGACATGGTCCAGAGGACTTCCTCTCCCTTTGTATTTATCGAATTTAGGAGTTTCAAAATTTAGAGGGAATGGTACCATGGTGATGTTTCGATCAAATGGATAAGGACATAGGTTTTGTGTATGGGGCTTCTTTTTCTTTTGCATCTGAAGGTCCTGCATTTCTCGTGATAACACCTTAAGTTGTGTTACTATATCATCTTGTGGGTTTGGTGGAGGAACATATGTTGCATATTATGGGATGGAGGATGAAGTGTATGTGGGATTCTAATATGATGAGGTGTTGTATGGTGTGTATGATGGTGAGGGATAAGATGATGATAATGTAGGCATATATGTTCCTTACGTGTTTGGGTTCACAGTGTTTTGTTGAGGGTTATAGCATAGACCCTATTGTTGCTTTTGTTGTGTGAGCAGTTGTTGTTGTTGTTGGTGTAGACGTGAAATTAGCATCATGCATTTGATTAGGTCATATTCATCCATTCAAAAAATTAAATCAAACTTATTTATCAATCTCCTAAAGTCACCAACTTATATTAAATAAATCAAATTTGATCTTGACATCACCCTCCTTGATTAAATAAATTAAACATTTATTTAATTAAATCTAAAATCACCTTCCATCCCTTTTGATTTAAATAAATCAAAATATTTAAGTCAAATGAGTGAAAATCCCCTAATCATCATCTAAGTTAAGCTAATCCTGATTAACCTAATCTAACCACCCATCACATCCTCTAGCTTTTCCCACTTGCACCAATAAATCAATTTATTGATTTTTTAAAATAAACATTTTCCATCAACAAAGCATCTTTGAGGAATATTCCCTCAAATTTGAATTAAAAGAGAATGTTACACATCAACAAGGCATTTAATAGGTCTTACATGTCTCTTACATGTCCCTTGCAAGGTCAAACTCAACATTTAACTCTCAAATTCAAATTTGAATCTCCCCTCTTTGGCACATTGACCAAAACTTGCACATCCTCCATCCACTCAAACTATGACAAGTGGCTTCATCTCATTGGCTAAATATTTGTCCCACATTCATCCATTTGGCTATTTCTCTCATCAAATATTCTATAAATGGAAGGCTTCATTCATCATCAACTCCTCCACAAATCTACACTCTCATGCAAAGTTACTCTGTTAAACTGAGAACTAATTTTTCCCATTACCAAAGCATTGCATCATTTGAGCTTATCAAGGGTTGGGAAAGGGCTAATTTTCACATCAAAGTAGCACCAATCCAATATGGGATAGATATACTTCATGTTTTTCTTTGTATGCTTTTATTTATCTTGTTATTTGATAGCATTTTAAAACATGTTAGATTATCTCATATGGATGTTGAAATTTTTCTTTGTTTTAACAACTAACCATGCTAATGTGTGTGTTAGATTATGAGCCATTTATAGATTTTAGCATCCCACATAAAATGGGCTAGAAGAAGGAGCTTAAAACATATTATTTTTTATTTTATGAGATTTTTATGAGAACGGTAACATGCTTTTGTCTATGATTCTCTTATTAATATCTTTGTTCTTCTCAGCAACATCATTTTATTTTGCATTAAAAATAGTTGTTCTTATTTTAAATTCCAAAAGCCTATGAATAGATGATTTCATTTTGCTAGCATGACATTTCAAACATCCAAACGTGGATTTAGGCACACTTGAATCTGCCTGAGATATGCCGATTCTGATGCCTCTAATTACTCCTGCTACTCCAAAAGAATCATAAGAGGAGATGTATCTTTTTTTTTCTGATTACTCCTGTAGATAACCTACTGCTCCACCCCAATAAGCAAAACAAAAGAAGAAGAAAAATGAGAGTTAAGGCATATGCATTGTAGTCTTGGCGTAAATCATGTGCATACCCCCTGTTGCTTTTCAATGATCCAATTTCCTTTCACTTAATCAGAGGATGTATCTTTTTATATTAAGATTTTGTAATGCTTGCACTGTACCTTTTGACTAACTTTAAATCTTTTCTCTAAATGAACAACTCACTTGTATTTTGGAATGCTTGCAGCATAGCTTTTCACCATGTTCTTTGGATTGTTGACTTTGCAATGAGGCGTCTATTCTTTTCTATAGTTGGAGGAGATACTAAAGCCTATGCCCATAAGTAGATACATCCTGTAGCCCAAGTACATAATAGCGACATCATGAACAACTCTATTGATTTGCATATTGACACCATGGTCAGCATGTACCAGTCATGGCCATCTATGCCAACCAAAATTTTCTCATAATTCTGACACATCTTTTTCAAAGTAAAGGGTTTAGAGTGGTTCGAAAGGTTTGATCATTTTTATTTTATTTTGTTCTGATTTCCATCGATACTCATGCACTTGATTGATGAGCTTTGATAAACTCACATGAGTAAATAGTGGCATTCGCAGAATAGATGTCTTTGTCCATTAATTATCCATTGAATGCATTAGCCTTGGTGCACTAACATTCACTAAAATTAATAAAATCCTTGCTGATGCGTAGTTAATACATTAGGTATATGAAGTTTTCTCTTAATGCATTAAGATCATTCTTTTCCCTATGTCGTGCCCACTCTCAAATATCTGACATAAGCATTAAATACAAAGCTCCATTACAACCATAGTTTCATTATGCATCGATAGAATTGCTATCATGAAGATTGGATCTATGAAGATTCTTGAAAAAGGTTTGATGGTCCAACTCCTCTATCTAAATTAGGGGTTTTGAACCAAGGCTGTGGTTTCCTGGGCTTTCAAGTTGACTGTACAAAGAGCCCTAGGTTACATGTACACAGAAATGACTATAGGATACTTAATGCTTCCTTGATCTCTCAAAGAAGAATTACCATAGTAAACCAAAAGTTTTTTGAAGCCTGGGACTACCCAGACGTCTATGATGATCTAAAAGATTCTCATTTTCTTGTTTCACATCAGAATTCTAATGTTATAGAGCTTCGAGACTGTGGAAAGAAAATACCCAAGCAAATCATTAAGCTCGATTGCAATAGGAGTGGTGAATATCACTGGTGGTATTTGGGGTTTGATGTAGAAGAGCCTAAGGCTTGCTCTGGAATCTATTCAGTCCCTGTTATGGAAAAGCATAAAATGGTGCCCAAAAATAGCTCACAGTTTATACAACTTTTATGGAGAGGATTCCTGTAGAATGGCAGAATCCTAAAATCATCTTTCCAGATTGTGGCAGGTGTGAGGCAACAAATGGGTAGTGTGGTTATTATCCTTATACTGAAACTTTCTACTGCCATTGCCCAAATGGGAAGACACATCTTTTTAATTGCTCAAATGACATTGGAATAGCCATTCCATATCCACTGGAAGAATTCATCAATGTGCATAATAATAGGTGATAGTATTGAGTTTTCAAGTGAGGCCTACTGACATTTACTATGTAAGAGGTGACTCCTCCCATTTCCAAGGGCTTGCTATTCAACTATGGTGTCAATACACCCTTTGAGTGCACTTTGCTGATGATCTCTTCCTAAGAAATTTAAGGATCAATTCAAGATAAATAATATTCCTTTCTAGTCCCAAATAAAAGATCTGCTAAATGTGAAATATACTTGTTGATTCAATAAGGGCATTACACGTAGAATCAAGCATAAGATTTACGCCAAGACTACAATGCATATGCCTTAACTCTCATTTTTCTTCTTCTTTTGTTTTGCTTATTGGGGTGGAGCAGTAGGTTATCTACAGGAGTAATCAGAAAAAAAAAGATACATCTCCTCTTATGATTCTTTTGGAGTAGCAGGAGTAATTAGAGGCATCAGAATCGGCATATCTCAGGCAGATTCAAGTGTGCCTAAATCCACGTTTGGATGTTTGAAATGTCATGCTAGCAAAATGAAATCATCTATTCATAGGCTTTTGGAATTTAAAATAAGAACAACTATTTTTAATGCAAAATAAAATGATGTTGCTGAGAAGAACAAAGATATTAATAAGAGAATCATAGACAAACCATGTTACCGTTTTGATAAAAAATCTTTATAAAATAAAAATGTTTTTTTAAGCCCTCCTTCTAGTGCCATTATGTGGATG
>VDFB02181147.1:0-47064 GCA_007258455.2 Sequoia sempervirens | reverse complement strand
TGAAGTTGGGCATCCCATGGCTAGCTTCCATGAATGAAATCTCTTCTATTATTCACAAATGTTTAAAGTTCTCTCAAAAAGGTGCCATGCATGTTGTGCATGGCATTGGATACAAACCATTGGTATCCTATGGGGGTTACTCTTTGGATCATTTTTGGCCCAACTCGGTTGGTCCACTTCCCCCCAAAACGGACCCACTTTATTGAAAATACTTAAAGTACAAAACTGGGGGCAAAGGACAGTCAAAGGTGATTCATCTAGTGGCATAGGAAAAAGCTACCTCTTCCTCTCAGAAGGGAAAGGGGAGGCTTTCCCATGCTCAGGGCACCACCTCTGCCTCCCTCCCTAAAGAGGAAATTTGGGTTACTACTCTTGGTTTCCATATAAGGAGTCTAATGGTGCCTACTTTGCAAAAAGCTAAGATTTGGGTTTCTGACCTTCCTACCTTACCTGTGGGATCTCAACTTAGTGTGTATGGTAAGATGAACGGTCTCCATGAGGAGTCCTTTATATCTTGGCCTCCATGGCCTCCTGCTGCTCCTACCTCTAAGGTAGTGAATCAGAAGAGGCCCTCTGCCAAGGCATTAGAGCCAACTCCCCCCGCTATTGTTTCATCATCCTCTCAACCTCTCCATCTTGTTCCCATCCATGAGTCTCTCCCTCCGCCAGAAACGATCATGATGGATACTCTGATGGTTGAATGGGATTTTTTTGTTCCATCTCAACTCTCGGCCTCTAGCTCCTAAAGTTGCAAGAATCACCTTACACGTGAGCGCAAGCATCGGAGAAAGGCTTTGCAAGTTCACTGAGTAGGCTACCCTATAGAGGAAGGAAGGGGAGTTAGCAACTCCTTACTCAAAACTCTTTGTTTTGTCCTCTCCCATCTGCTCTACTTCAATTCCTTCAGCTTCAGTCCTACTTTCGGCTCTTGCCACGAGTGTATGTGATCCTCACCAAAAGAGGGTGCAGGTGTTTATTGCTCCTTCAGTTGAACCGCCCCTTTTGATGTCCTCAGACATCTCACCATTTTCAAAGCTCATGGACATGTCGAATACCTTGGTGGTGTCCACCACAGTTTTCTCCTCTTTCTCCATGCCTTCTACCTCTTCCGTAGGGATCTCGCATCCTTTGACGAAGCAAAGATGGTGGAAAACCCCGCAAGCAATCAGAGTTGAAAGAGGGGTTCACCTTCTTCATAGGGTGGTTTCGCATTAGCTTGTGTCATCTTAGTCATAGAGGAAGTTCCAGCATCCCCAAAGTTTTTCACTGCTCCTGAGTCCCTTGGTGAGCCTAGCAATGAATCTCAAGCGTTGTCTCCCTCACCCATTCAGTTAACACATGGAACTCCTGTGAAGTGCATGTTTAATTTTTTGGATGAGGTCCTGGCCCTATCAGCTATTTTTGTGAAGTCGCTGACTTTCACCCCACAAGAACAAAGCAAAGAAGACCTCAAGGGGCCTTCTTCCTTGGCTCTTGTTGCGGGGGGGTTGGAGGGTTCCCCTTGATCTTCTGCCCCTGCAGGCTCATTCACCTTCCCCTTATGATGATTTTGATTGGGAGAACAACAACCTCTAGGTTGATGAGGACTAAGGGGGTGCCTCTTCTTTATCTGTAAAGTAGATTTTGTGAGTTTTTGTGTTTTCCCGTGCTTGCATTATTTGTTCCCAAATGACCCTTGTCACCCTTTTAAGTGCTTAGATACAGGAATGTTTATGTGTCGTAAAAATTCCTCTATTTGCTACATCATTCTTCCTCTATTGTGTATTAACTTTCGATAATTGGGGACGATGCAAAGTGTTGGGGGCCTTTAGGCTTCCCTTCCATGTTGACCCAATTTTTTATTTTTATTTTTTCTTCTCGTGCATTCTTCACATGGTCTAATATAGTAGGGGATTGATGACAATTTACTTATATACTATTATATCTACTTATCTATATTTATGAGCAAATCTGACCCCAAAATATCAAATCACTTTTGTGTCCCTTAATTGTGATGTTTTCATCTCTCCTTACAATTTTGTTCTCTTATCTCTCACACTTGTTTTGTGATATTGTGGTGCTCATGTGTTGTTCCTCATGTGTGCAAAAATACTACCACAATTACATCTTGTGGTTATGTTCCGCGGGCCAACATCACTTTTTCATTCTTGCTTTTCTCTCCTTAGGATGTCATGTGCCTTTGCTTTCAACATGCACCATCCTAAAGGAGGGCTATCATGTCAACTTCAATTTTCAAATAAATGCATTCGGTGGCCAATGAATCTTTTCTTGAAAATCCCTTCAAAATATTTTTCAAAAAATCACATTCCCCAACAAGGACCCCTAGCAGAATATTTTTCTTTCATCATGGGTTTGTAAAGAAATAATTTGAAAAACTTCCCTCCGAGGAGGGAGCACCTTCTCTTGTAGGTGAAGTTCTAACCATCCCCTTGTGAGGGGACCTTATTCCTTTCAAATTCCTTGATGAAGTGAACATCTTTCAAAAGGATTCCTTGATGTTGAATTGATTTGTGAAAAATACACTTGTACTTTCAAACTAAATGTCTATTGAGTGGACCCCTCTTCCTTTGAAGGATTCTTGAGGGACCCCTTTAAAATCTCCTCCAATTTTTGACTGTCTACTTGCCTGCCTACGTGGTTGATTTTTATTTTCTAGCATGTTTTATTTGTGGATTAACATGTTGCTTTATAGGTGCACTTGTGAAGCTGCTTTCCATTCTAACTTTGTGGAATCCCCTCACATTGGGCTTCCTTCAAAAGAGAGTACCTAAGGGTACCTTCTTTGTCGATTTGAGGACCTATGAAGTGCTTGCATCCTATGAGATTTTTCCATCATTGGTTTGTGTGCCTTCAGTGCAATTTGATCAACTCTGTAGCTCTGAGGATCTACAAAGTCCTTTGTTTGAACCTCCTCAAGAGAGAGTACCTATGGACTTATTTTCCTACCCTACACTTTTGAGCTTGCTAGATTGAGGTCTACTTCCTCGATGATTCAAGTATATATCTCTAAACTTTTTCAATCTACTTTACCGAACACTCATTGACACTCGTGCTTGCTAAAGTGGGGGAAAAATGTATAGGAGAAAATTTGCACCCCTCTTTCAATTTAACCTTTTACACCCTCTACTTTAGAAAAATAAAATCTGACTAAGTAATTCCACATCACCTATCTGCAATGCAATCACTTGGCACTTGTCTTTTGTGTCAGTGGAGGAATTTCTATCGAAAACTCGTGAGCAGTGCACAGACGTATGTGTGGCACACTATTGTCCCTAAAAAATTCTTGCCTCTAAATCCATAGAGACATTATGTTCTCCATTGGTGATGAAGCGTAATGCTTTTGTGCCTTCCAGCCAACCTGAGAATGACTATTTCCCTCCTAAATCCTCTTCAAATGCATATATTTGTTTCTCATGCTAGCTTTTGGACAATTACACAGGCTAGTTTTGATCTTGCTTCACAATTCTTGAGATCCTACACATCGTTTCCACCTCTTCTTGCACTCTTGCCACACTTGGACTAATGACTAGGTGTCTTGAGTACTACTTCTTCCTTGTTGTAGTAGCGTAGACCTTACCAAGCTTGCATCCTCCTCTACATCCTTAAGGGCACCTTGATTGAGAAGGTGATATTGCTTCTTGATTTGCATAGCATAGTGTTATTGCTATTATTCGGCTTTCTTTCCATTATTCTCTTTATCACATTTTCTATACAACCCCAACATTTTTCCTCTCTTGATTGTGTGTAGGTACACGTTCACGTGGAGCTTGCTAGTGAACTGGACTCTTTGTGAGTCAATCTTCATCACCTTTTCTTTTGTCATCTCTTTTATCATCTTTCTAGTTATTTCATTCATTATGCCATTTATCATTTTGTTTAGTACTTTAAACTCTATTTGCTAGACCGTTAGTTGGTTTTTGCACCTTGTACTATACTTTTGTACTTTCTGGTCATACGAACACTAGTGCCCTAGAGAGACACCAGTGCGTCGCATTGTCGTCCCTAACCTACGCTATTGTCCTCGAGCAGAGAGATGCTTGAGGTACAGTTCGGGTTCCAAAAACTGGCTCATTTAGCTCCATTCAAACTCTTGAGTTAGTAGAGTGACAAAATCACTTGAGAGTGCTCTTCATTCTCTATCCTTAACCTTAAACACTTACCCAATCTAAGGTAGACTAGGGCAGCCTTCCACTCTTGACTCTCCGTGACCTGAAGGCTTGGTGTGGTTGGTCGCCCTCTTCTACAAGAATCGCAAAAATCCTACCACTAGTAAAACTATTCTCAAAACAACAAAACTTAGTCAACTCATAACAATTTGAGCCCATATAGTGGCATCAAAGTCTACACAACAAGCTAAAAGAATAAAGTACACTTATTTAGGGCCAACAAGGAACATATCACTAAAAGCTAAGTAGGAGGCTAAACTATATATAACAACACATAAAACAACCTTGAATCAACATTCTTGTAATAACATCCAAGACAAAACAAAGCTCAAGCAAACTAAATCATATGACAATGCAGAAGACCTAAGCATGCAATTTCTATGTCATTGATGGTGCCATCGTTTAGAGTGTGGTTCACCATATTAATAAATATTAGGAGCTCTTGAGCCTTTGTGAGGGCAATGTCCAAGGCGACAAGGAAGACACACTTGCACTTTGGTAGGTCACTTTAATGTTATTGCGAGGTGGCTGAGCTAGGCCAGGAAAACATGGGGCAAGAACATCAGGGAATACTAATGCCATGTTCTTCCCAACATATTTGAACATTTTTCTAACTTCATTCTTCCACATCTAAAGACCCATGTCAAAAGTGAGCTTTTGTTCATTGAGTAGAGCATTCAGAGTAGGACCACTTAAACATTAGTGGGCAAGCATTACTCCCATCCTTCTTTTGAAAAAGCATAGCAAATGAAGTTGAAAATATCTATCTTTTTCACTACAATATTGAGGCACTTGATGAAAAACATTTGCAAATTTTCATGAGTAGGAGAAGCCCATTCTCTCCATGCTCAAGATGGAATGTAAGAAATATGTGTATAAATCAAAGAAATTGAATGCCCTTCAATTCTTGGGTGGTGATAACCCATTTTTTTCTATTAACCATTAGATAGAACTAGATAATTACAGGGGAGGATTAGGGAAACACAATAAGGAAGGGACAAGGTGGGATGCAATGAAATCAATGCCTAGTGAAGATAAAATGCCTCTTATAAAGGTAGAAAACTGAATTTGGGTGTCACTAGAGGGCACTTTTAATTGTTGTTACTTCACATTCTTAGTGTGTGGAATCAAACCATGAAAGATAAAATTGAAGAAATGAAGTAAGATGTCAAAAAATAGCAATCAACTGGTTCTTTTATTAATTAAGTCAATCACCTTGAGACTGGGCCAGGTTGACATAAGAAGGGAGGAAGGAGTGTCAATTTTGTCTATTGTAATGCCTTGTTTAATTCCTAAATATCTACAACCAAGGTTTTAAAAGAAATCAATAAAGATAATTAATATTACACCGAAAGTTTGCATTGAATAAAGATTGAGTTGTTAAGAATGGTCAACCAACATATAAGGAGTTGTGTCCCTTAAGTAAGATAAGGCATATAAGAAAGGTAGATTTAGAAGGAAAAGAGAAAGGAAAAGAATTATTATGACTGGTTACAAGTAATAGACAACAACACTAGCAAATTAACTTATTTAAAATTAAATTATTATTCTCCAAATGCAACAATGAAGGGTTGTAACTATTGAGGTGAAGAGGTGTGGCTCCCTCAAACTTGAGATATAAAAGGGGGAGAATTTCATTTGAGAAAGAGATCCATAACATCATTCAATCAAACAATTAAGAATAAATATGGTGTCACTCCTAGTATGAAAGTTTGATACTCTTAATGTGAAAGGTTGTGACTCCCTCAATAATAAGATACAAAAGGGAGATCATTTCCTCGTGGAGAAAGCATCAAGTGGATGTGATTGGAAAAAGGAAAAATAAGAAATTGGAATATAGATATCTATTGGAAATAAATCTTATTTTCAGCAATAATATTATTGGGAAGTAAGTTTTAGAATATATATATATATAATAATTGCATAATGATATTTTATTACCAATTAATGTAATAGATTCCTTTAGCATTCTATTTTAAATTTATAGAAGCATTTCCAAATAGGGGGGTCGATCAACCTTCTGAGTTCACAGGTGAAGTACCAACCTTTCCTTCATCAATCACACCACCCTGAGATGGAGTGCTTGTGGGTCGAAAGCCGTATGAGTTCTCCTAGGCTTGTCAAGGAAGGGATTCTTCATGCATCTTATTTCCAGTTTCACCCCAAGATGGAGTGCTTGTGGGCTGGGAGGCAAATGTGTTCTCTTGGGCTTGATCAAGGAGGATGGAGTGCCTCCAAGGTAGATTGAGGGATGGAGTGTACTTGTGATCTTGCCATGTTCATGGCCCGAGAGGTAGATGCGTGCTCTTGGGTTTGAGGGTCTTCTCAAGTATGCCGCCTCGAGATGGAGCGCTTGTGGGCTGGGAGGCATATGAGTGCTCTTGGGCTTGAAGGCTTTCTCAAGTACACCACCCCGAGATGGATGGACAAGGATCCACCCATGCTCTCACAATACAAGGATAACCATCCTTGAGATTGTGGTTTGCAAACATTTCAAGTGAATTCCTAATATGATCGACTATAGGAATATGTCTTGGAATAATCATTAATGATATTAAGATATTTTGAATTCAAATGTTAATGATGCTATGAACTATAGATCTAACTATTATGATGTTTTAACTATGATGTATTGTTCTCAATATTATAATATTTTATGTATTAATTTGAATATTACCGCTAAGTCTATTATTCGAAAGCTTTATAATTTTATCATAAAGGATTATGAGTTCATTAAGTCGATTAAAAAGCACCTAACATTGCTTACTGAAACTAAACTATTAACCAACCAATTACTATTTAATACGTATGTATCTATTTATTTTCACATAATTATCTTACATTTTAAATAATTTTAAACACTTTTTTAAAATTAGTAATCAATTGATCAAGAATATGTTGAACATTCTTTATATAGATTTTTTAAAAGATGGATATGTTAGTATCTAATCTACTCCACTCACAACCAAACCTCAACATATATCATATGGAAAACAAAAAAAAAAAGTGTTTTTAGTGTGATTTGCAATCAGAACCAATGAAGGTATGTCTGAGTGCTTTGGCAGTGGCATTGGTGTCAAGCAAGGTTTTCTTCTTTCCCCAACTTTATTTGTGCTTTACATTGATAAGTTGGAAGAGTGGATAGACAAAGTTGGTAGGGAGGGTATTCAATTGGCCAAATACATGTAAATACGATTACTCTTATATGTAGATGATCTCATTCTAATTGCAAAATCAACCCATGATCTAAGAGATCACTTGAAGGCTCTTGAAACTTTTTTTCAATAATTTTAGATGCAAGTGGATACTAGTAAAATTAAAATAATGATCTTCTCTTTGTGAAGGAAAAAGCAACAAATTAACTTTCTCTTTGAAGGTAGACCACTAGAAAATACAAGTATATTGGGCTTGATTTTCACAACAAGCTTGTGGGATTGGAAAACCAAGAGAATGTTGTTTGGCTTACTTGTTACTCCAATGGTTCTCTATGGCTTTGAAATTTGGGACAACAACATGTCAAATAAGAAATGGAGACAAGTGGAAAGAATCCAAAAACATCTAATTATAAACAACCTTAAACTCAAAATTGTAATTCCTTATGAGATTTTATTAGTGGAGACATGTACCTTCCCCTTGGAAGCTTCAATAATGGTTCAAATATTAAGTTACTTACAAAAGGTTCAAAATATGGAGCACCATCGTTGGCCTAAGCTAATTATGAAAGAAGAGATAGGTAGATGAAATAATAGATGGAAGAAACAAAATAACAAATGGATGAAAATGTGGGATGTGAATATGCATGAACGCCCAAAGCACAAATGAATTCTAAATTTAAAAGAGTATGTAAAAGAAAACTTTAAAAATGCTATATGGACAAAACAATCAGGGCAGAAAAAAGAAATTAAACCCCAAGGGAGAACATAAGGAAAAAGCCTATATAATCTGAGAGAACATTAAATAGAAATAAAAAAATGTCGATAGCTCAATTACAAACTAGTTCACGTCATCTTAGATTTGAAATGAGTATATGGATGGTGTTCCAAAGAGGATTGGTGATCAACAAGGAGGGCAAGTCACCATGAAGCAAGAAACTCCTCATTTTTGTGGTAGAGAAGACAACAATCCTACAAATGAAGGGCATAGAGGGAAGGTCATGAGATAGTGAAAATTAGAACAATTGATGGAAATATTTGTATTCACCATCAAATTACCATTTTAGAGGGTAGGATTTGTGGAGGCAAGGAGGTTGGAGAAGATGTAAAGTTTGGGGAAAAGATTCAAGGGTAACATCCCAAAGGGCTTAACAAAGGAAGTCATACATGAAAGCAATGGTAGGATGAGGGAGTAGAAATCTATAAGATAAGGGGAAGATGGACTGAATAGTTAAGGGTATACTCATCAACAAAATGGGTAGTAGTATGCCTAGTGATAGGGAATGTTATGACGAAGAGTGTGTGTAAGGAGTGAGAATTAGCAAGCAGGATGGACATTGCAACATGATCAACAAGTGGGAGTTGAGGAGAAATAAATAAACTATATATGTGAGGTATGACAGACCTACAAATGAAAACATTATCCATGACACTTGCACCACCACCATGAGGAAAATAAGTGAATCTATCAGACTTAGGAAAGCAAGAGATCCCATTAAGAATGTGGAGGCAATGAGATTTCCTTAATCAAACACGATCTCCTATAGATCACTACAATAGCATTTCCATTAACAAAACATCTCTTTAAACCAAACTCCTTAGGATCAATCTCATAAGAACATAACTCTTTAACTCATTCTTTGCAAGATTGTGAATGGGTGTTTGCAGGGTCCCATTATAGATATTAAAGTCACCCAAAATAATGACATCACTAGCTATGAAATATTTGGAGATCTCTACATAAAGGTCTAGATAGGGATCCCAACAATGTGAATGAAAAAGAAGAGGCAAGGACATTTGTAACAAATTACAATGAAGACATTTTGAATGGGAAGAGGTCCCGTGAGTATGCAGCCACAAGTATCTAGAGTAGACATCAAACACAACCAATAAAACTCTAGGTCTGAGGTTATTCCAAATAGGGCAAGCCACTGGGCTCCAAAACCATGAACACCTCTAGATTTATGAGTCTCATGGCAAAAGGTCGAGATCCAAAAATAGCCATTAATAAGAGGCAACCCATGTTTAGGGCTCTCGTGAGTCTCAATGAGAAATATGAGATTGCGGGAAGTAATCGCCTCTTGAAAAGTATTTGGAGAGGACCATATGAATGAATGATTTTTAATGACGTCCACGGACCATCAATTTATGGGACTGAGTGTCGAATCTTTAACCGTTTTCAAGTTCCTTTCAATGTCAGCCCTCCTATTATGGATCTTGATCAAGAAGCCAACAGTTTTGAGGAGCCTTGTCTCCTTAAAAAGCTCATTTAGACTATCCACCTTTAGATTATTTCATATTGAATACGAATAACAAGTAACGGAAATGCCATCCATTGTAGTTTCAATAAGTAATGGATATGCCATCGCCACTCACTAAGACTCGAGGCCCTCGTCATATTGGTGGTGTAGAGTGTGACCACTCATAGTGAGAGGAGTCATGAATGATGGTTTGACCATTCTGAATAACAGCCCATTTGTTCTCTTTTATGGCAACCAATTGGGTATGGGCTTCCCAAAGTTCATCAACATGGAGCCTCATAAGATTAGCATCTAAATATATCTTCTGAGGGAGGAAGACAAACTTTCTCTTCGCTCTAAGAGCTTGCAAATGGTCCTCAACCATTCAAAACTGGATGACAAGCTTGCTGTCCGGAAGTGCCCATGGACAGATATATCCTTCAAATCTAAAGATTCCTGCACATATGCATGGCTCACCTGTAAGGGATCGGTGGGCTTCGATAGACCACTGACATAAGGATTCAATAACTTGTTGCATCCTTTTTCATCGAATTTGGCTTGAATATCCATCTTAACAATAAGGGGGCACCTTCCTTCCTTTGACTACGCCCATGAATTATGTTCTTCGATCTGTTTTAGAATAGATTTTTGTTGGGCATCCGTTTGCTTTTTGAAGATGTCCATGTTAGGTGATGATCTCTGCTATTTATTCTCAATTTGGAAACTACATCGTTAAGTTGCTATAAATATGGACTCAGATGTAGCTGGAGCCTCCCAAGATGGGCGATTCAGACTTGAAACTGGCAACGATATCATTTTTTTCCCTGTAGCTGCTTCTGAAACAATGATATCAACTGTCTGAGTTCATTGCCAAGGCTTTCGATCCAGACAACCTTCTGCTAATGCTGACATGTTTATTGTGTGGGGACAATGCCTTAAGCTACGTTCAGAAATCATGCACAGTAGGAAGCTGCGCACCAAAACCCCCCTCCCGGAAAATTGTCAATGCGAGTGCACTTTGCCGCGACCAGAAATAAAGATGCCCTAGATGTGACGCCCCTAGCTGCTATTGCGAGTTTTGACAGAAAATGATGATCACTTTCGGCCCTAGCCGTGCAAATCCTCCTTCCCGCACGAGCCTTAAAACTGTTATTTCCGGAGCGTAAACTTGCTATTTTCTGTAATTTGAGGCAAGAAAAAATAAACATTTTCGACAGAAAAACGTGCTCAAATCGTGCCCTTGCAGATGCAGAAAAATGAGCCCGTAAGAAATGTTCAATTCCTGCTGTTCGCCACAGTTGATGGCGGCCGCGACCTCTGCAACTTGAATATCCGCGTTCCTCAGAAAAAGCCTTCATACAGCTCAATTTTTGAAATATTGAGATTACAACACCGATAAGAGAATTTATTCTAAAAATGGCCTGTCGACTAATATATAGTAAAATATTTTGGCCGCTGTCAGCTTGGAAATTATTGTTGCCTGCATTTACTGCAGGAATATCACGACCTTTTTGGCTTATAGCACGTACGACGTTTTTAACACCTCGGCTTTGTAAAATACCCGCAGATTTCTCTGTTTTTAGATGCTGCATCAGGTATATCCTTGGTGAAGGTCATACTGCTTTATTTTCCGTTCACTTAAATTACTTTAGATATTTGATATCGACGAAAAAGGAAGAAGTGAACTTTGTCATCCAAATTGGATTTTATTTTTCAGTTTTCAATTACTTACTCAAATCTGCTTGGATAGTGTGATTCAACAAGCTTACATATTCGTAGCAATTGTCCTAGAAAATTGGGAGTTTTCTTTGACAAAATTTGATGTATAATATCACATCTGGTTGGTTGGGCATTCTTCTTAATTAAACTCGAACCTCTAATTTTCAGCTCATTTGGGAAATTTGCAGGGATGTTGAGTTGATCTTGCAAGTCCTTTTGTATTTTTTCTTGCAATAGGCCAATCTGACGAATGTTAATGCAATGCTCGATTTTCTCTTCATTTTAAGCACATGCATTGTTGAGCAAGTGATGCCATTAGACATTACTAGATAGATTTAGCAGGTCATTCAACTCTGTACGGTGTGAATCGTGGATTTCAGAACCAGGTCATTGATTAAATGTTTTAGGCTTCCATGGTGTCTCAATTTTTTATTATGTGCTCCCGGGGTCACTTTGTGAGACATCAAAATATTTGCAGTCATCCCCAAAACATGCTACCAAAAAAGGTTGCTTAACATTTTGTAAAGTGTGGAAGTAAAGAAAAGAACTGTCAAACTTTATATATTGTAAAGCATATAAGTATGAAAAAAAAGGTCATTTAACTTTTTATATTGTTAAGAATTGAAGAAAGAAGTAAAGTGTCATTTGCTTTTCTCTATTGTAAATTGTGGACATAAGAAGTGAACTCTGTTGTTAAACTTGGATGGTATTTAATTTACTCTTCAATCAATTGTTCAAATCTGTCTGGCTAGCCTGATTCTAGAGCCTTCCGTATTCTAAATAATCTTCCTATTATATCGAATTTTTTATTTAATAAATCTCTTGTATAATGCCAACCCACATTTGGCTGGGTTGAGCTTCTAGGACGAACTCTCCTTGTTCATACATTTAGGAGGTGGAATATTGCAACGAGAAATTAAACCCTTTCTGAAATGATTGCAGTGCCATTTGTCTAATGTATGAACTAGGATAATATTTTTTTTGCCAAATTCAAGATTTTCCAAATTAAGCTTGTCTAAGGCTAGAGCATTGGGGTTCAAATAGATTTCCATCCAGCCTTTGCAGAGAAATTTTCCAGAAACAAAATCCATCATAGAATGTATCAATTACTGAACTTTTACTATTAAAGACATTACAATTGACCGAGCTACTGACATGCTTAAACCTACTACAATATTCAAATCGGGTTTCAAGCAACTAGCCTTTCCCCTGACATAGTAGCCTTGTATATTTTCATAACAGGTATTATTAACAGAGAAAATGATGCATAATTTAATTGAAGAATCAAAGTCCATGTTGTCAGTGCTGAGGCCAAACTGGTTTAAGTAGTGTAGCCATAAGCCCTAGAAAAGCAACATTACCAAGAACTAGAGGAAAAAGAGAAACTGAGAACCAATAAGAATCTTTCATGCTTGGACCAGATGCATATGCATGACAGTTTTTCAAGGCCATCCAATTGTTCAAGTAGAGTGGGTGTTCTGCAACAACCTTCTCACAATCTTTCGTAAACACTTTTTGTATGCTGGGCAGTGGTTGCTTTGTGCAATGCTCAAGCATATGAAAGTTGCCTTTCAACATCTTCAAATGCTTGGCTATAACATCATTGTTCTCCATATTTAATAGATTTGATTGCTCAGCCACTACATTGTTCCTGCATAGAGGATGTTTTAGAGCCAGAGGGAGTAACAGCGGGCCTAGCCTCTTCCTTGCCTCAACATTGATCTGAATTTGAAATAGAATGATTACAATTTATCTTTGTATTAAATTCATTTTGATCACTAGCTGCAGTTATAAACATTTTATCCACTGATAGCTTTTAGAATGTTCCCCGCATGATCAAAACATGTTTTCTGACAAAGTGTCTACTCCAAATCCATTAGGAATATACTAAAAGACACGGAAAGGATGGCAGAAAGATGATACGTCAGCTGCTTTAATCTCTTCATGTAATTTTTGGCACTGTAAGAAACATTTATAATAAATTGCCATCATGGCCATTGTCCCAAAACTCCAGCATCCTGAAGTTTTTACTGGTTTCATGAATTTGCAACAATTTATCAGCTTGAAAACCTTTTGGTTAGTGATCTGCCAGATGATTTCGATAAGGACACGGTTCCAAAGTACTGGCATTTCTCTCTTTATAAACATCTTTGGCATTGAGAATTTGTGCAAAATTTCAGTATTATATCATTGACATAATGTTTTTGAAAATGGCGTCCTGCTGTGTTTGTGATCTATCTCTCTATATTGCTTTTATATTGTATGTGATGCAGGGTCTGGTTAAGTTTCAGTGAACTAATTGTGCAGTGTTTTCATGATTTTTGCAGCCAATTGTATCAGAGTTGAGGATGCAATTGAAAACATCATAGACGTTAATAGGCTTTTGGCTTGACCTTTTGACAAGGCCTTGATTACTGAAGAATAATGTCTGCCAACTCGAAATCTGTCATATCTCGTAGCATCCAAGGTGGGTCAAAATTAGTTGCCAGATACTCAAATAGACAAGGAGGTCATTCTTTAAATTCTTTGAGTGGGAGAGGCAGTTGTAAAAGTGGGATTTCAAGAGCAGAACACACTTTACGATGGCTTAGGCTAAAGTCAAAATTCCAGCGAGAACTCTTATATCAATCACAGATTTTATCTTCAGAACAATTGTCCTTAGAGCCTCAAAAAGATGCCTGTCATGCAGAGTTTAGAAGGGTAATGAAGGCTGGATTATCTTCTTCATCAGGGCCTGAGGAGCTCAAGCAACTCAAGGCAAGTGTCAGTGATGGCTGTGAGAGAGCAAGGTGATGATTTTCTTATTGTAATGTTTTGTAAAAGTATGTGGTATTATAACAAGTATGTTTGCATGTTTTTGAGATTGCTTCATTTGGATAGATGGTTTACTTTGTAGATTTATGTCACTGCTAGTGAAACTTAATAACAATTGGAACAGTAGTCTAGGCTTCTTATTTTGTAGCAGCATCCAAACATTTTGATTTCAGAGGCTTAAGCATGTTGAGGCAATTTCAAATCATGCCACAAAAAATGGTTAAATTCACATTAAAAAATAAAATTTGAGCAGGGAACGAGGGAAACTTCTGGATGAAGCCATTGCAATTCTGGAAAATTTCAGACATAACATATCATCAAGGAAGCGGAGTCGATCAGAAATAACAACAAGTGAGAATAGAGACAGCTCACTGGCCAATCATTGGTCTGCTAGTGGTGCAGTTCTACTAAAATCACAATTTCCTTTCCTAGAAAACCAAGAAAAATCAAAATTTGAAGATCTGATTTCTCATAGAGCAAACAAGAGAAACAAAAAAATGGTAACAAATAAGCAGGTTCAGACATCAGTGGTGAGTGCATGTTCTTATATCAAGCATTTCTTCATGAAAGTTTTATTACTGCTCTTTCTTCCAGTTCTCTTTGTTTATCTCTTTGAATAGGTCATTTTTCATCTGTCTATCACCGCCCTTGGCAAAGAAACCCCTTGTTTCCCCTAATCCTGAATCTGAAAGTTTTGTTTGACTTTCTGAAGGTTTTGAGTTTTTTGACCGTTTCTAGGGTTTTGAGCATTAAATGAGTTGGTACGATTTTGCTTGAAATATGAAATGAATTCAATGAAAATAAATCTACTTCAATAACAATGATATTCAGGGTAAATATCGGAGACAGACTATTATTTATCCTTTTTAGATGAATACAATAGACTCCAGTTGCATGCAAATGAAAATACAATGATGTAATGAAACCTGGTAAAAGCAGCAATCAGATCTGATATTTGGACAGTACGGCTGCAAGAAAAGATGTTCTCCCTCTGAATGCTGATGCCAGATAGATCCCCGTAAGTTGGCGCTCCCTTTGATAAATGTTTGAAGCTCTTATGAAAGGCGTTTCTCAGTAGATGAAGAAACACGTCCATCCCAGCAAGTACGGCCTGGTACAGTCTGGTACGGCCAAGCTCATAACAGCAATAATAAATATAAATTAAAACGCAGCTTTCTCTGTAGTCTCTTGGAGTGAAAGGATAGGCGCCACAGGATAAGTAATCTCTGAAGGAACTTTATAAACCCAACTTCCTGAATAAGGACGGCCCCCCCTCAGATGTACGGCCTGCTGTGAAGGAGATAGTACGGCTGCTGTCAGGTCAGCAACAACATTTAATGATGGTACGGCCTTCTCAAATGTTTCCAGTTCTCTCTGATATATGCGCCTAAAGAAGTGAATGACCTCTGAATGCAAGATACTCTGGACTCTGAAGACTATGCTTTTTTCCCAAGGATGGTACGGCTGTACTGTACTAAATGGTACGGCTGCCACCTGCAATAAATGATTTGTACGGCCCTCCTCTTAAAGTCTCCAGAATATTATACAATGAACCCTCTGGAATGGTGCGCCCTGATGCTTGGTGTTCTTCTGAAAGAATAAGATCTCTGGTACTCTGTAGATCAATAACTATGAAGCTCTGTGATTTACTCTGAATGAGAAAACCTCTGCTGGCAGTAAATCGGGTGATATCTCACACCCTCTGAACTGATTCAATGGAGATGGCTCGTTCTCCAACGAATATCGAACTCAAACCCTAAGGTCTTCGTCCTCTGGCAAAGACTGGCAAATTTCCAATTCATCAACTGTAATAATGGCTCAACTTTCAAGGCAAATGCACTCTTATGCTAAAAAGTGCGATTTCCTTAAAGATAGGGAAATATTAAATATTTGACATTTTAATTCTTTTAATTTTCAATAGTTCTCCGTCAAATATTTTATTATAATTTAATAGTCAAATTGGCCCCTTTTAATGTTGGGCGCACCCCTCAAGGCAATCACTTAAGTTATAATTTAAAATTATAACTTTATAATATAAACATTAAATAATTAATATTTAATCAATATAATTAAATATTAATATTTTATCTAGTTGCCAATAGTTTCACATTGGTAAAGTCTTTGGCGAACTTCTGATGATTCGGATGCATAAAAGAAATGGCTGCTAAAAATAGCGATTGGTCCCTGCTTGCCTGCCGAGGAAGCTGCTAAAATAACGAATTACGCAAAGTCTCCGAGATGAGCGAGCGAAAGCCAATAGATCAAAGCGCCAATGCGGTGAGCCAAGCTCGAGACGACCCTCTAACCACTTTCTGTCAGCCCTACGAGGGTCTCATGATAGGCTAATCTCCCGCGATCCAGCAGTGCTTAGCCAAAAGCGAGGACGGCAGGCCTCTTTCTTTTCTTGTTATATTTCTGATACCATTTAATTTTGACTTTTTTCCATTTCTTAGCTATAAACTCATAGCTTATGTTACTTGTAAATGGTTTCAGTTGGAAGAATGTCTAGATAGTGCGAATTTGCCTACATTATCTGGTAAGTCAGATCAAGAAATAGATGTTTAAAAGCCTGGAAACTCTTGTGTGAGTCAAGTAGAAGAGAATGATTGTGCACTGCTTTCTTGACAGGAATTTTGGAAAAGAGGAGAACGAAAAGAAAGCATTCTGAATTGAAGACAAACATCAGTTTACCTTTAATGGCCAATGGAGCTTTGGATAGAAAATGCGAGCAGACATCGAGTTTCAAAGATAAGCTTGAAGTTAATAGTGACAGCCGACCAAGGCGAAATGAAGTCCATGATTACAGGTATTATATCTAGTGCACCAAAGATTTTTTACAATGAATTCTCCAACAAATTGATAATTTTAGTGGTTCACTTATGTAAAATAAATGAAGGCTTTCCATTTTGAGCTAGTTATTGATGTTTCTGTTTGGGAATCTGTTTTTTCAATTAACATCCAATATTTCAAGAAAATATATATATTGAAGTGGGTAAAGGACTTAATTCAGACAATGTTATAGATAGTAAGGATATCCACCATTAAAAATAGAATTCCAATATATCAATGTGTTTCAACAGACCAGATAATGCTTATTGGAGGCATTACAAATTTAATATTAAGGAGCTGACAAATGCACACAAGAAACTTCCTTTTGTAGGAATTTCACACTACCCATATGAAAAATAGAATTCTTAAAGATCTCTAGCATGAGGACAAAATGGCCTTTTAACAAAATTAAGAAGGAAATAACTTGTAGGTACTGCTTCATCTTCTTCTTATCTATAAATTTTGAGCCTCCATTTTCATGCTATACAAGTTTCAATCTAGCCAAATTGTGATGATAATATTTTTTATCTTCTTGTGCAACTGCCATTCTCTATGTCCACCATTGTTAACACAAGTCCAAAAAACCCATGTGATTTAGAAAATCAGAATGATTCTTTTTGAAATACACTTGGTATGAAGATCCGTGAGTATCTTCTTACATATAATCATTAACATTACTTGCTAAAACAGTCATGATTATAAATCATAGATACTAGGAATCTTTAATATACAAATGAGAACCATGCCCTTGTCTCCATGCCCACAATTTTGTGATTGCTTTTATCTATAATTGTAAAGGGAAGTAAATTTTCCTAGGGGTTTAGGCTAATTAAGTAAATGCAACCAAATAAGCACAAATCAGCCTAAGTTAACTAAATATAGTTGTGTACTTACAATCTAATAATTTGCAATGGCTAATTTAGAAAATGATGTGGCAATAAATTTACTTAGCTCATTGACTAATTGAGAGCCTTTGAGGAAGATTTTCATCTTGTCAAATGTATGGTTAGAAAACTATGCAGTGAAGTGTCTTAGGATATGTATTGGATTTGTGCTCTATTAGAGGACAAGTTCATTGGTCTAGGACAGATTCATGGTCATAGATTAATCCTCTGAGTTAGGATTTGTCCTTGCACTTTGGTGCATCTTTGTGTCCCTTGCCTTTTTTAAATATTTTTGAAGGATTGTCATTATGTCTTGAGGAGACAAGTTCTCCTAGGTTAATCCTTTGAAATATGTATGAAAGATTGAACACAATAGGCAAAAGCTCAATTATGCAGATTTGTTACTCCTTTTAGTGCACCAAATCAAAATGTGTCACTATTAATTGTTTCCAATGCTCTAGAACGAAAATGAATGCTAATGAATGCCTTTAAATACTAACACGTAGCATCACATTTTGGAAAACATGTACTTATTTGGTTTGAGGTAGGAAGGTGAATGGGGCTAGTTAGTCAAAATTTGACTTTGAATTTTGAAAAGGAAGGGGACAAGTCTATGACCATCGGGTCACCCTTGCAACTCTAAAAATTTCCTAGTTTGGGCATATGGTTAGATCCAAGTGGCTAACGACTACATGATCTACATGGAGGTAGGTGTATGGATAAGTGTGACCAATGGGTGGGTAAGACAAATGAGTAGAAGTATGTGTGTGTATGGATAGGGTAGGGATAAATGTATAGGGATATGTCATATGAATGGATAAAAGTCTAGGGGAATGGATCCAACTTTGCACAAGATTGTGCCATTTGTTGATATGTACATGTATAAGATATTTCCTCAAAATGGGAACAAAACTAAATGGGAAATGGTAGGCATGTGCAAATTTCACTTTTACATTTTGGCCCCACTTTAAGGTCACATGAATCCTAAAATGATCATGCATCTCAAAGTATGTAGCACTCACAAACATACATGTAAAGTAAATATTTAGATATCAAAGGATATGAATGGGAATCCATATAAAGTATTGGACCTTGTAAGTTATGATCTTGTAAATATGTCCTTTGATATGCACTCTTCATGGATCTTGCAAGGTGTGATCATGTACAATTAGTAGCTTTTGACTCACAAATGAAAATCTCATACAAAATAGGAGCATGTTAATTGTCTAAGAAATGGGAATAGGAAATGAGTGAAGTTAGAAATATTCCGCATGTTGGAAAATGAAAATGTTGCATTTGGCATGGAAGCCATGGAATGACAATGTGCATGAAGTGCAAGGCATTCCACTTGATAATGCTTCGTCTGGTCATGGTAATGAGTCCTTGCAACATTGGTCACTACTTGAAAACACAATCATAGGAACATTAGTTATATCATATGCACCCCTTCCCTCAATTGGTTGTATCCATAGGATGCAATGAATTGAATAAGAAGGAAAATTGTACATGCAATTAAATTAATTGAGAGATTAAAATGTAATCATGGAAAGGGATAGAAATAATGAATACATTGTGCGATAATCATGTGTAGCATGATAATGCATGGTAAGCCCATGTGGGTTGGAGATAGCATCAAGGAAGTGAGGTGTGCCCCTAGTATGGGCAAGAAAATGGTGATATGGTCCTCAATGGCCAAAAACATGTGTCGGTGCATAGGTCACTAGAGCAAGATATGTCCCCAATGTCAGATCCAAGAGCACATGTCGTGTCCCCTTTTTGGAACTAGAGACATGGAGAAGGCCTCTAGCCTATCCTCATTTCTCGTAGGCTAAAGGATAAAGCAAGGAAAATGATTAATAATATTATTTTAAGTTGGACTCGGTAATTTCTATTTTAAGGGGTGACTTAATAATAGTATTATAATTACTTAAAAGTGTTTTTAAATGCTTAATTATAAAAAGTATTTTTAAATACTGTTGTAACCAAACCAATTTTTTTGCTTCATTAAGGCATTTTTCTTAAAAAGGGTCTAAACCTTGCTAAAATGATGTCAAATACAGTTTTTGGGCAATATCAAGCATGGACTATGGTCAGTGTTGTGTCAGTCAAAAGCGGTTGTTGAGCAGTACTTGTTGATCAAAATTTGAGTCAAGGTCTCAGAATGAGGCATTTCACAATGGAGGAGCATTTCACGACGAAACTATACCTTTGCATGGTCGTTTCAGTGGCCAGAACGGGGATTTCAGAGATCAAATTTATGAAGATTTTTCAAGTCAAAGCAAATCTGCGCCCTTCTCTTTGAAGGCCCAGATCCTGTAGCATGTGCTTGCAAATGTAGTCAATCTCTTCAGAATTAGTCTGGTTATCTGATGAGCTATCCTGCGAGGTTATCTGAGGTCTACAACTCCAGTTGTTGAGGTCAGAAGCTGAAGGTTCAAGAAGTTGCATCTTTCAAAAGACGATCAGTTTATAGCTTTTGTGCCCCTGTAGCCCAGGGGCGCCCTTCTTAAAGGAGGTCTAGATTTTGTTATTCTTGCTTGCTGATACATTCAATCTCTTCCTAATTGGTCTGGCTATCCGATGAGCTATTGAATGTAGACATTCGAGACCTAGAGCTTCGGCAGTCAAGGTCAGAAGTTGAGATTGCATTGAGGGTTTTTATCAAAAAAATTGTCAACTGCCAAATTTGCGCCCTTGTAGCCTAGGGGTGCCCTTCAAGATGACCCTTGAGATGGATGAGTTCGCAGATGAGGTCTTCTTGACATTTGTGCTACTCTAGTCCAGTTTCGTAACGCACTAGTTAGCTTGACAATCCGATATTCCGAGTGATCGTGGCAGAGATTCTACCAGGCACGCAAATCAGAGGGTGGAGAAACATGAAACATACACTGTAGCCTTTGTAGGCCAGGGGCGCCCAACCTTTTGGCCTGTCAAATGGAGTTTTTAGCTTTCACAGTCTTCACAAGACTTGTGAGGAATTACTCTAGCTATCCAACGAGCCCAACCGTCAGCTTCTGGGATTTGGAAAATGCTCATACGTGCGAGGTCTTTGTAGAATACTGAAAAATGAAGACAGCTCAGAAAATGGCTAGTCTAGAGCGTATATTTTAAAAAGAAAAGGTTATCGTCTCTTTGAGGTCTTAGAAGCAGTTTTCTCGCTTGTCACCTCCAGAGATATCTCTTGTAAGTTGTTCTAGCTATGCAATGAGACAGACGGTGAGCAAATCAGGTCACCTCAACTCCTGATATCAGAGGTCAAAGTAGGGCATCTAGTTGAGAGTTGTACTTTTGACAAAATGGTGTTTGAGCCTTCTCAGGCCAAGGGCGCCCTTGCTTTTGGGGTCCCTAATGCAACTTTCAGGTGCCTTATGTACAGTCATTGGATGCGGAATACTTCCAGCCATTCAGTGAACCTACCATCCAGTCAGTAGGGTTCATCGTTCATCATCGACAGCAGTTTCAAGCATCAGATGGATGAATGGAGAAATGGCTAAGTCTGGTGTCTAAAAATCAATTTAATCAAGGGCGCCTAATTATTTGAGGTGTTAAATGATGGATTTTGCAGTTCTAGCTCCTAGCAGACATTTCATCCTTGCTTTGCAGGCTTCACGATGAATATCCCATCTTGGTCACAACCTCATCCAATCACTCGGAAATCAGTGTTGAATATGGTCAGTTGTAACTTTGTAGTCAGCTACAAAGTAGGAAGTTAGCAAAAAACATCATATCTTGAGCAAATGGATGCCTATGAGGTCAAATGAGGACTTTTTGAAATCAGTGAAAGTTATCGAATCTGTCCAAGTGCTTTATGTGGTTTGTCAACTGAATAAAATAATACTTAATATTTATTTTACATGCTTAGTATTAAATGGCGATTTTATTCAAAGGGGCACCTTTTTGATGCTTATTTTCAAATTGCATGATGAATATTATATTTATTATTATTTTATTCTGGACTCCGAGACAGTGTTAGTGTAACTAGAGGGGGTTCAATCAGAATCATTCTATTTTCAGTTGAGGTTTTAAATCTTGCAGTCACCTTTGAGGTGTGAATTTATTCTATTTAAACATGGCACCTGGCATTAATTCATTATCCAGCTTCAGAATTTCGTAATTCTTCACAGGAAGAGCGAATTTTCTGCAAAGTTGGGCAATTTTGTTAGCAATCAAATTTAGAGACATCAATAATTCCTTTTGCAGGTACAAATTCACAGTCATCAGTGAATTTGAGAAGCTAGTGGCGATTTTGATAGAGGAAAAACACAGAAAAAATGTCTTTTCTCCTCTCAGATTCATCATAATTTTCTCAAATTCAATTCGCATGTTCCAGAAACAGGCAAATTTTGGCAAATTAAATCATCTGGATCGATTCTATATAGATTCCTCGAGTTAAATCCATGTGCTTGAATTTTCAGGAATTTTTAACTCCAGAGCATCAGTTCTCGAGTTTCTAATTTTCTCAGCTGAAAACTCCTTGCATGGTCTAGTAGAAGTCAACCTTTCGCATTTTTGACGTTTTGGGTTGTCTTAGAATCTTTTTTAGAAAAAACCCATATCTCATATTTTTCGCCAAAAATAACCCTTCGATAGGCTATTTTTTAGCTTTCCATAAATCTTGTCAGAACATAGCCGTGTTCACAGTCAACGGGCGAGTTTTTCAAAATGCAATACACTCAGCTCGAATATAGGACCAAATCAGTTATAACTCACGACTTCATTGGGACAGTTGAGACGAATCTCCACAAGGTGCTGCCAGAGGTAGTCTTAGATCCAATCAAGATCAAAGATTTGATTATTCAGAACATTCAGCAGTATGTGGTGCTTGAGGCCGCTTCCATACCTATCTCCATTCACTGTGTTGAGTTCATAATGTCTTGTGTTAAGCGTTACAACTTTGCTACTTGTGAGATAGTGTCAGTAGATGGATGAGTCATTTGCAGTCTCAAGCCTCTAGACGTTGAAAGAAGTTTTTGCATCCCTCAGCACCCAAGTAGTCTGGTCATTTCTATGGAGCAGTGTGAGCGTGCATTCAACGTTGATATAGACAAGTGCCAAAGCAAGATGGCAGAGTGATGGCTGAGGCAAACGAGGAACAAATTGCCAAACAATGTGGGTCGTGGTGAGTACAAGGATGAGTACTCGATTCTAATCACACTTTTGAATCGTGCCTCAGGTCATGCACATGCAAACATTTTCTAGCCTTGGATGTATTACATCATTGGTCGCATCATATCTGGGCAAGAGCATTATGACTGGGCATCCTTCATCAGCGATGTTCTCCACAAGCAAATCACCAGTTTCCTATTTGCCAACAAGTTTCACATGTGTTCTTACCTCGTGTAGTTGATCGCTTACCAAGGTCAGTTTAGAGGGTTAAACACGGTTGGCATTCTCAGTGTTTAGAAAGTCTATCACTATTATGATCAGCTTGAGTTCACTAATGTTGAACGTCACTTCAAGTGTGTTCAAGAGGCTTTCCTAGTTTATACAGTGAGAAAGTTGGACTGGGAGTTGCACATCCGTATCTCGGCGGTTGCCAGAGTACCGATGGATGGATTGTTGGGTGGACTAGTTCATTCAGTTCCCGACATATACCTGTTGTGACCTTTTCACACATCGCCCCATTCAAAATGGGGACCCCTAAATTTTTGCTCCATTCTGGTCTTTTGGCTTTGGCTTTTGTCTTTCTCTCTCTCTTTCTGCTTCTTTTCTGCTATCTGCTTTTCGGGGATGCTCCCGCCCGCGAGCTTAAAAAGTAAAACTTGACCAAGTCTGATATTAGGGTTTCACATCTTTAGGTCACTTTGGGGTCAAATTGAGTTGGTTGGTCAACTTTTGAGCCTAACAATGCTATTACAATGCTTCCGGCAAATAACCCCTAAATTTTCACTGAGTTCTGCCAACTTTCTATTTTTAGTAAGTGTCGACTTGGGGTTGATTTTCTCGAGATTTTCACATTTTGACAACTTCATTACATTCTGAACACTTCAAGTTCATTTCGGACAAAATTTGAGCAAAAACGGACAACTTGCTATTTTTAGCAGTCCAGCTTCTAGAGCAAATTTCAGGGTCTACATGTTACATTTTCTGATGCATGTCCAGAGATTCTTTCTGGGTTTTTCATGACCTTCGCAACGGAGTAGCATGCAAATGAAACTGATCACTTTTTGGAAACTTGCTATTTTTAACAAGTGCTTGCATGTTGAAGATTTTTTTGGGTTTTTCTGGGTTTTTCAAGATTTTTCGGGCAGTATGACATGCAAAATCATCCAACATCCGGACAGTCACTTTTTCGGCCACTTTCTATTTTTAGCAGATACCACTCAGGCAGTTGCTCAACACTTCAGAACCACGAACTGATCATCATGCAACTGAAACGAGGTCAAACGGAGCTCATTTGAGGAACATGCAGAAAATTAGGGTTTCGAGCTTCAAGGCTAAAAATGAGGAATCAGACGTCAAAGTGCCCAAAACTGAAGTGTCCACCATGATCATCATCCTTCAGGGAGTCTACTGGAAAAATTTGAAGACAATCGGAGCACTTACTATTTTTAGTAAGGTATTCTCGACACGAGCTATAAATAGAAAGTCAATCTCGGGTACCAGCGCAAACAGGCAAGTTCACCAACGAGGAGCACGCAGTCCAAATTTCAAGTCAAATGGAGCTAAGGAAGCCTCAGAAACAAGCACTTACTATAAATAGTAAGTCACTTCAGAAGTAGCTATAAATAACAGGCCGACATCAAAACTCAGCAGGCACAAGTCAAACATGTGATGAGGGATCCGTGGCGCGAATTTCAAGACAAACGGAGTTGCAGAGGATGAAGAATCAAATAATTGCTATTTTTAGCAGGCATGGACAGAGAAATTAGGGTTTCCTAAAAACAAGGGCAGAATAGGACAGTCAAGCAAAAACAACATCCAGCTACGATCACCACGCTTCAGGCATTCAACCCATGAAATTTGAAGACTTTCTGAGCAATTTCTATTTTTAGCAGGTTGCTAAAAATAGCAGGTGCAAACAGGTATCAGGCATCAACAGCACAAATCAGTTGAAATTCAGAGCAGGGCAAAAAAAAAAATAAAAAAAAATTAGGCTTTCTGGAGTCGAAATTCAGTCCTTGGCGCAAAATTCAAGGAACTTTCTAAAAATAGAAGGTCAGGGCGAATTAGGGTTAGCAAGAGGAAATCACCCTAAATCTGGCAGAAGGCATGAAATTCGCTAAAACGGATAAATTTTCAAATTCAGCATTAAAACTCGCCTTGAGAAGCTGAAGAAAGATGGAAAATTTTCTAAGTGTTCAAAAATGAAAGCTTGACCCTCAAAATGCGCCCCTCTTTAAACTTGAAGTTGCCCATGTAAAATGCGCCCATGGCGAAATTGGAAAGAGGACCTATGGAATGCGCCCACCAAGGTTAAGAGTTTAAAGAAGTTCCTTAGTGTCGAAACTGGAACCTTCATGGGTCAAATGCGTCTAGGGTAAAAAGGTGCCTTGAAATTTCACTAAGTGTTGGAAATGAAAGTTGGACATATCATATGCGCCTATGATGAAATGGAAGTCCATGGGTCCAAATGCGCCCAAAGTGGTTAGAGTTTGAAATTTTTCTAAGTGACAAAAACTTAAAGCACAAGGTGTGATTTGCGCCCAAGTGATAAACTGGAAGGAGAGCCTGGCAAATGCGCCCCAAACTCAAAGCTAATCCTATGATTTGCGCCTAGGCATTAAAACTGAAAACACCATGTGCCAAATGCGCCCAAGTAAAAAAAAATGAAAGTTTGACCTATGATTTGCGCCCCACCTTGCAAAGAGCCTCGAAATTTTTCTAAGGCAAGTAAACTGGATGCTCCCCAGGTGAAATGCGCCCTTGAAAAGGTAACTTCAAAATTCTCCAAGGCATTAGGTTTGGAACCTCAGGTAATCAAATGCGCCTAGACTTTGGAAAGAGCTGGAAATATGCTAAGGCGTAAAAATGAAAGTGAGGACCCTCATATGCGCCTAAGTCAAAACTGGAAGCATCAACTGGCAAATGCGCCCATCTCACAGGAATTGAAAGCTTGACACATGAAATGCGCCCCTCTCTGCAAACTCGCCCAAGTGACAAAATGAAAACTCCATCATGGATTTGCACCTAGAGATTGAATTTAAAAGTTCACACTTCAATATGCGCCTAGAGGAGGATTTAAAATACACTAAATGTGCCCAAGGTGTAAACTTAAAGTTGCTCATGTGAAATGCGCCTAGGTGATAAAGTGAAAGCTCAACCTCCCACTTGTGCCTGGAGATTGAAATTGAAAGTTCCCTCTTTAATACGCGCCCAGTTTTATTGGAAGTAGAGAGTATGATTTGCGCCTGGTGACTTGAAGCAAAATTTTCAAACTAAAAGCGTACATTGATTTGCGCCCTTGAATGAAAAACCAACCTTCTATATGCGCTTATGCTTGAAGTGATGAAAATATCCTGAGTGTTTGAACTAAAAGCTCAACTCCCATATGCGCCCACTCAAAAGCATGAAATTTTTTGACTATGGCGTTAAAGTGAAAGTTCCCTCTGGCATTTGTGCCTAAAATCACACCTCCATTTGCACCCTCCCTGAGCATTGAAGAAGAGATTTCGAAATTTCTCTAAGTATTGCCAAATGGAAGAACCCCATTCCAAATGCGCCCTCAATTTAAAGTTTACCTCATCAAATGCGCTCACTGGAGAAAAGTGAAAATGCACCATGCCATATGCGCCTTTGCAGGTAGTGTCATTTGCGCCCAAGAAAGGCTTGAGAAAACTTTCTAAGTACTAAAACGTTGAAGCTCAAGGCTCTCCCTGTGAAATGCGCCATGAAAGTTGGGGGTTACATATTACGCCTAATGCCAAAAGTGAAAGCTGACTATGTCATTTGCGCCATTAAGGTTGAAGAATGAAGGTTTTCTAAGTATCTCAAATCTGGAAGTGCAAGGTCTTGTATGCGCCTTGAGGAGGATGGATTAATAAATTTCGCTAAATGTTGAAACTTGAAGTGGAGAAGAAGATATGCGCCATGGAACTTAAAGTTAGTCTAATTCAAAGTGAGAGCTCACCCTAATAAGTGCGCCCCAAATTGAAAGCTCTGCATCTGATATGCGCCCTTGGAGAGTGAAATGACTTGAAACGTTTCTAAGTCTGAGAAATGAAAGCTCTACATGTCTATTGCGCCCTTGAAAAAGACATTTTGACTAAGGCGTTAAAAATAAAAGCTAATGGTATAATATGCGCCTACCTTTAAGGAAGAGGTTAAATTTAAATTTTTAATGGGGCATTTGGAGTTAGGCGTTTGAAATTGTTCTTGATTAAATTAAAAGCACATACCTCTATATGCGCCTTGGGTCTGAAGGAGGGGAATTTAAAACTTTCCTAAGGCAACGAGTGAATATTAAATGTCGAGATTTGATAAACAAAGAATCAAGTGATGATTTTCGATGGAAAATATTCAATGATGTTTAAAAAAGTTAATAAATTAAAAGGCGTTGGGAGTGAGAATAATTTCTCTAGGCAATTAATTGCAAAATTTGCCTAAGTCGGAGAAATTGAATTAATTTAATTATTTTCCTAAGCATTAAATTAAATTCCCCCTTTAATTTTGACCCATGAAATTTTAAAAGTTCGGATGATTTTTAATCATGGGGAATTTATTTCGGAGTTAATTATGGATGGAAAATAAATTACGCCTAGCCATTTTTAAATGTTGACATCGGATTTTTAAAGTGCGCTGGTGAAATAAATTAAAATGGCATTTGAATTATATTTTAATAAATTAAATATGCCATTTTAAAAAGCAGTAAGATTATTTCAAATCGAAGTAAAATGATTTTTTCGAAATCATTGGCAGTCGGGAGGGAAGTTTTAAATTTGAATCGAGGAAAGAATCTCCCTAAATAGCAAATTGCTATGATGACTGTAAGACGACTGGAATATTCTCTTTCAAATTTAGCAAATGCGTAAGTCATGATGAAGAGAATTAATGGCGTCTGCTAAAATTAGCACCAGTTTTTGGTTATAAAAACCCCAAAGATTTTCATTTTCATCCCACACAATTCGAAGCTGAGATTTATGCTGGTGATTTGAGAGTGATTGTTGAGTTATGAGATTTAATATTTTCAAGATTGAGAGTTGCTGAAAGTGTGAGAAGTGTTAAATTCGATTTTTCAAGAGGCTTGAATTTCTCAAAGATTTGCGAAGTTGCTGAGATCTAAAGTTGCGAGGTTGCTGCAATTCAAAATAAAGTTTGAAGTGTTGAGCATTTTTATTTCTCCAAGTTGACTGAGGTAAGTTTTTTGAAGTTGCTAAGATTTAATATTTTGCTGAAAGCTGAAGTGTGTTTCGAAGTTGAAAGTTGAAAAGCTGAAATCATTTAATTATGCTGGGAGTCGAAATTGTTTGAACTCGAAATTGCTTGAGCTTGAAATTTTCTGAAGTTGCTAAATGTTTAGAATCAAATCAGATTTAAAATTGTTGAAGCCTTCGAAGTTGCTGATTTATAATTTTCGAAGTGCTGATTTGAGATTGCTGAAACTTTTCGAAGTTGCTGATTTATAACTCTCGAAAAGCTGATTCGAAATTATTGAGACTTGCTGATTTGAACTTGCTCATTGATTTAAATTCTTCGAAGTTGCTGATTTATAACTTTCAAAGAGCTGATTTGAAATTATTGATCTTCGAAGTTGCTGATTTATAACTTCTGAAGTTGTTGATTTAAAGGTTGCTGAAACTTGAAACATTTCTCTGAAGTTGGAATTAATTTCTTTCGAGGGGTTGAAAATCCTTTTGGCTGCAAATTGTTGGAGTTCGAGGTTTTATATTTTCGGAGTTTAAAGTCGAAGTTTACTGCTGAAGCTATTAACTTACATTTATTTTTGCAGCCAACTCCATTCGCTAGCCGTCTCACAGGATTTTTATTTTAAAAGTTTGAAGTGTAATGTTTGCTTCTTGTTTTGCAGATGGCCGAAGGACGAAAAGCTGATATTGCCGGAACAAGCAAAGCTGGAGCTAAGGCTGGGAATAACGAAGCTGTCAAGGAAAACACCTCCAGGCAGACGATTATCAAGAGTTTGAAGAAATCCTTCATTCCGGAGTCAAAGATCGTATCAAAGTTTGCGAACTTGACGGACACCAACCTTGGGCCTTTCAACCTCGAGGCTTTCATGGGCAGAATGTACAGGAAAGGTGGCAATCTTCCGACAGAGGCATCGTGCAACATTGTCAAGAGCGGGTTATATGCAGCGGCCGAGTTCCAGCCAGCAGTTCGTTGTCCAGAGCTGATCTTGGAGTGCGCCAACTTTTACAACTCAGATGATCGGACTATCATTTCTGTGGATGGTATGATATTGGCCAACTTTGCACCTGACGCAATTGGTGAGGCATTTGGGATCCTGGCTATAGACAATATGTTATATAAATCCAAAGAAAAGGCTGACAAGATGTATGCCACATCTTTCGAGAAGTGCATGAAGAGAATTAACACCACTTGGATGCGAAAGCCAAAGCCTCCTGCTGCCAGGCTGCCAAAGCAGATAATTTCAGAGGAGCTGAAACAGGAGTACTGCGATATAATTATGTTGCTCAGCAGGGTTAACGGCAGCCCACAGTCATTTGTGTTCGAGCCATGGATGTTCTTTTACATTAGTGTGGTGCTCGAAGGAAAAGTGCAAGTAAATCGGGCTCAGATGATCAGCGACAACATTGATGAGCAGTTTCAGAATTTGAAGAGAACGAAAACATTCTACATGAGCTCGTATGTTATTTACATGCTTGCTTGGATGACAAAATACAGAGGGTTGGCATACCAGGAACCAATTGGCTGTGGTTTTAATTAGTTCAAGATTCACGAATCTTGTAGACAGTTGCATCTCACACACATAGCTGACTTCGAGAGAGTAAATGATGCTTTCACCATGTATATCACAAGGACCCTTCAGCGGAGGTTGCAACAGAGAATATTTGAAGAGGCACAGATGTTGATAGAAGAATACGGGTTTTGGTTCGTCCAATTCCCAAAGTTTACTTATTTAAGGCTGCCAGGGTACGACTCATACGTCTACAGACTACCGAGGTACCCAATGAACAGGATGATACTACTTGAGCTGTCTAGGCAACTGGTAGCCTACGACAAAATCATAAGGAGAAAGAAGAAGGGAGGCTTGCACTTTCCCATTGTGTTGGGAAACTCACTTGAAAAATGCCCTACTTTGCAGGCAGCCAAGGAGGCTGAAGATGAATTGAAATTCTATAAGTTGACTCTTCATACCAGCCGGCAGGATTTTGATCCTCGGGGAAAGATTCGAACAGTTCAAGGAGTAGAGTACAGACACAAAGCTCACTTGGAGGATTTTTGGGCGAACGCTGGAGACGAGGCTGAGATTAGGAAAAGAATGTTTTCGAGGTTGCCTCTCAAACTAATCAGAGAATGTGAAGTGGTCCAAGTGCCGGATCAAGTCGAAGAGGATACCAGGCTAATTCATCTAGACTATGAATCAGTAAAGAACACACCGATTCCGCCACCAGATTGGGCTGAACCGAGGATTACGGATTTAGACACTTTGTCTATTCTTGTTTTGACTTTTACAAGGGCTTGGGTAGAGGAGTGCGTTCACAGATTGAGGAGAAGGTCAGTAGCCCTCACATACGACCTCATGGGTGATAAAAGGCCACCAGTGTTGGCGAAAAGAAAGAAGCAAATTGCCCAGCCTCCAGAGCCACAACCACAGTAGGAAGAACCTGTTCAACCGGAACCTCAAGGATCGGAGGACACGTCCTCTACCCAGTTGGTGACCCATTCCTCCAGTGTGCGCGAAGTTTCACTGTTTGCAGATCAGAGGGCTCGAAGGAATGAAGAGCCAGAGGTTGGAGAGGTTAACCAACCAATGCCGAGAGAGTTGGATACTCAAAGTGCTAACGTCCCTGAAGGTGCCAATCAGCCTAATGAAGGGGAGGAAACGGAGATAGACACCCACTTTGATTATGCCTTTGAAGATGAAGACATTGGAGCTCACGAGGAGAGTGATCAAAACATTGAGATAATTGAGCCTCAACAGAATATTGCTCAGGAGGAGGTTCGGGAAGTGGAGGCAACTGAAGAGCAGCCTCTTATTATTTACGACATTCAGCGCAATTGGCTTTCACAGGCAATCAGGAGGGATCAGGATGATGATGCTGATCTGGCGATTGAGATGGAGGAGCTTCTAAACAGAACAAATAAATCGCCTAAAAGGAAGAGAGCGAGGAAGTATACGAGAATGGAGACTAATGAGGCAGGTTCACGCAACCTCCATATTGCTGTTCCACGGGAGGATCATGATTTAAGTGATGCAATGCCAAAAAATTACACGATCACCACAATTGAATTGGGACGTCCCTCCAGAGTGCAAGTGGTTGAGGAAGCTGAAAGTTCATTCCAAGCGTTGAAGGACAGGCTGGTGAAAAAGGAAGGGAAGTATAAAAGGTTGAAAAAGGAGCACAAGGCATTGGTCCAATATGTGCAACATCTAGCACATCCAGTTGCTCAAGAGAATCCAGTGGTAGAGCCTCCGCCTGAGCTACCACGAGAGCCAATCAGTGGGATTGAGGAGGTGAAGAGAGTTGTACGAGAGGGAGACAAGTGGATAAGTGGTGTCCGTGCTGAAGCAGAAAAGTTCATGGCCGATCTTGTCTCATCGTTTCAGAATGCATCTGGTATCCTTTCACGCCTAGATAATGTCGAGCAAGCTTGGGGAGACACCCATATTTTTCAAGACAAAACTATTCCTCGCCTTGTTGTTTTGATGCGTGTGCCCACGCAAACTTTGGTGAATGAGGGAGTGATCCAGGCAGGCGACAGGTATGATTTTCGTGGGTGGCATTCAGCGGCATTCACTGGAAAGAGCTTCTTTGACACGGCAGCTATGGAGTCCTCCAGGATCAAGAAAGCAATGAGGAATATTCACGAAGGTATCCTCAACACGTTGGATGCGTTGTTCGCAAGGAGGCTAACTCATGAGGAGGTAGAGGTGGAAGGATTAAAGGCAAGATTGCAGCCTTTCTTTTCTGAGATGAGGACGTTTTCCCAGCTTGAATTTGAAAACATCTCTACGTTTTCAACAATTATTCAGAGTACACAGGATTCTATTGAGGCTTGGGGAAAGTCTTGTGAAAAACATGAGCAGATGGTGGCTATCCTGGAATATCAGCTTAATCTTACTCCAGCAATTTCTGAGGAGGAGGTTGATGAGGTGCTGGCCCGATTCGTAGCATACGCGGTCAGAGAGAAGAGCAAGGGAATTCGAGTCATGGACGAGAATCTTCTAGAAGGGTAGTGGGCATTAATTGCTCATAGTGGTCAAGGAGGAATCTGCTATTTTTGGGATCATTTATGACACCACTCCTCCACCTTCTGGCGGTTTTTAGGGCAAAACTTGTCTAGGGCTGAGGTGGCTCGATCTGAGCCCTCCATTGTAATTCAATCTGGACCGTCCGTTGGACTTGGCCAGCTATATAAGGGGGAGTCCCCCTCATTTGTAATCTAATAGTTAGAATCAGAAGTAGTCAGCAATTAGTGGATATTGGAGCAGAATAGAGAGTAGATATTTTTGAGTTAGAGTAGTTTTCATTGCATTGTTTGAAGAAGAAGGGGAATTCTCCCTTTGAGAATTTTTGTAAGAGATTGTCACAAAGGCTAATCATAATAAAGCATTTCATTGATGGTGAATTCAAACTTTGTTGTGAGTAGTTGTGAGGTTTCTTCTTCCTTTGACTTCAACTAGGACTTAATTTCATGCTAATAGTTAGATATGGATGCTTATGTTTGATGTAAGTGAGCTTCTTTGATCCATACCACTAACAATCTTACTGATGGTAAGCTTGTCTTGCGTGGTCAACTGGAATACTTTATACTTAACTTCGATCAAGATTCATGTGTAGCTATGCATCGTTGTGATGGTACTTGCATTATCGAATCGTGATTTGAACATCCTTTTATCCTTTGAAGATTGCACTAACTTTGTCGAGGCTGTCCAATAGGAGGCTAGACAACGTTTGTTTGAAGTTCATTGAAATTGAGCATAACATCCCTTGCATTCAGGTTAGAATTTAGATTTTCGAAATCTCTGCAGCCATTCAATTCCGCATACTTTTGGTTAGCCTTAGGGAACTCGCACTTCAAAGCCAAATCATTCGCACAAAATCCCTTTCACAGCATATATCCGTTGTTTACTGCAAGTATTCTGAACAATTGTGTAAGTCCCCTCGTAAGAACACAGCAAAATCACATCGAGCCAATTGAGTCTATTCGCATTAAAGGAACCTTGGAGTTGAAAGCATGATCTTACTTGCAATCTTAGCATGTTGAATACTTTGTTCAAGAGAGGATAAGGTAGCCGTTGGCAACTTTGTTCTGCTGTTTGGTGCGGTCACAAAAACCACGTCAACAATACCTACATCTGATTATATGGATTTACAAGAAATCCATCCATGCTTCCATGTTATCCTTCAGATAAGACAGTTTTCATGGAGTTCCTGAGGTAGTTACATGATGTTCATCATCATTTGTGCTGCAAGCATAAATAGGCTGCCAACTTTCCCATGCAGTTCGGAATATATTGGTGCAGGACGACAGTTGATGCCAAAGCTGCAGGACAGGAGCTAGAGAAGTATCGTCTCAAGTATCTTGTTGATATATGTGCTTATGATCCTTGGGGTCATTACACAACATGCCTTAGTGGTCGTGCATACCATAAGCCTACTATGGAGGACTATTGGGAAAATTGCGAGGACGACTTCGAAGTCCGCAGATGTAGCTACGACTGCTTCTCTCTCTCATAGATTTTTTTTTTCTTGGTAGAAGATGTGGGAGGTTTATCAAATGATGAGGGAGAAGTACTTCCTTAGTTTTTCAGAGAGCAAGTTGACACACAGCCGCTGCTGGCAGTTGATTTGTACGCCAAAGAGTATGCATCAATAAAAGAGAGGTCAAGTAGAGTTATCCAAAACAGTATACTTTACTTCGACAACAAGAAGACCAGGAGGGTAAATGTGCGTAGAGCAGAGCCACCAGTGGTGGATCCTTAACTACCTTCCTCGTCTAAACCCAAACAAAAGAAGAGGAGTAATCCTCCAAAGAAAAGTCAAGTGCCAAACAATTCAAAAGGTAAGGTGCTTGCCATTGATACACATATGGAGCCTGTCAGATATCCTGTTAGAGAGCCAGTTCAGAGGCCAATATAGAGTCCTCCAGTGCCTGAGGTCTAGCCTCGAGTTCCTACATGAGCCCCAAAGTAGTCACCAGTCCTGATTCACATTGAATTGGACTTAGACTCTCCATCTCGCAGTAGCTCCTCTACATATTCACTCTCGTCGGAGCCTCCTATTGCTAGTATAGATCCTTCCAGTGGCATTAGCCGAGACTAGTCTTGGATTGAATCTCAACTAGAAAGGAAGTGGAGGCAGCCATCCTATGTCCTTGATCATTTAGACTTCGATCATGTTTACCAGGATGTGCTAGACAAGAGGATCAAGAACATGGTTCATGTAGAGAGGAATGTTGATATGGAGATTGTCGTTGAGACTGCCATACCTCTAGAGGGGAAGAGCTTGGATGAGATTGAAGCTCAGGACTTCGAGGTTATCACAGTCAACCTTGGTCGTAGCACTTTCCAAACTCAGGTTGATCACCTACAGGTTGCTACAGACAATGCCAGGGATAGAATGCTGAAGGACGGAGAAGACAAGGCAGCCCTCAAGGCTGATATCAGACAACTTCATTAGTACATTTCTAGCCTTGTACATAGGTCAGATGTTACCGCCACACTCCCGCTGATGCTCGAGCCGCCAGCAGAACAAGGTCAGCTTGATCACTTAGTTGCATATGGAAAGCACTTGGAGGAATGGGAGGAAGAGTTCATTGCTAGAGGTCGTTCTATGCTTACAGAGCTATATCAGTTGCAGTACAATGCATGAGAACTCCATCTACGTCTCTAGGATCAGGAGCGAGACATGGTGATTAATAGACCCTGCGACGAGATTATGATTGCTCACTTGAGTGTGGCATATCAATTAGTCACAGATGCAGAAGATAGAGAGGCTATCTACTCTTGGAAAACACAGTTGGTTTTCAAGGCAAAGATAGAGGAAACAATGGCATCAGAATTGGCTAAGAGTAGAGAGCACGTCACTAGTGCACTCTGGTCTATGAGCACCTTAGTATCTCGCTTACCGTGTTGGTATCAGATTGAGAGTGGTGTGTATGTTGAGCTTACTGATGTGTAGTCAGAGCTCCAAGAACTCGTTCATAGTATTTTTAGTGGGGAGACCGTTGGCTGTAAGATTAATTAGCTCATAGTCATGTCAGTGTTGTTCGATGAAGCAACCAGGAGCAAAGGTGAACTTCAGTCTCATATCACAGCCGGTGAGGATATGCTGCACAGACATAGCATACTTCGGCAGAGTATCAGTGCTCCAGACAATGATACAGTTAACAATCTTGTTGAGGGATTGGTTGCTCGAGATCACAACCAGTAGACTTCAGTTCCCACCTCTCAGGATAGACATTACACATAGGAGTTAAACTTGGCGTTACCTTTTCAAGTTAACTCGCTGTCTCATCTCATGCATGTCTATTCTGGGATTATCTTTATTCACTTGGAATTGTATTTAGGGTTTACGTTAACTGATGGTAGTGTTCCAGTTAATTTTTCTTTCAATAAGGACGTTCATGCTTGCACATTGTCCATTTTTAGATTAATTGTACCGGTTAACTGATGGTAGCTTTCCAGTTAACTGTATAGTTTTATTTATTAGGGTTTAGCAATAAATCTTGCATGCATTGCAAGACTGTAGTTGACTCAAGGTGATTTTATGGTTCCCTACACCTTTTGATGTCTATAAATAAGAGCTTTTGCTCATTTTTACATAACTTTTGCACGCGATAGTAATATATGCTAAGCCATATTTTCCTGTAATATTGCTATTCTATATCTGTTCACTTTGATTGGATGATCATTGTTTTGTGTTCTTGTGATTATAAGCTTATTTCATATCTACACCTTGAAAAGGTGTCGTCACCTCTTTGGGAATTTAGAATTAAGACTTATCGTTTGTTGTTATTGTGTTAATGAGCTTTGTTTCATGTCTACACCTCAGAAAGGTGTCGTCACCTCCTTGGGAATTCAGAAGTAGAGTTCATCATTTGATGTCGTTGCCAATAACTTTTCTTTTAGCCTATGCCTCAAAAAGGTGTCGTCACCTCCTTGGAAATCCTGTCTTAGAAGTTATTGTATAGAACATTCCTGCTCCATTTCCTCATGCTCTGTTTTCTTGAGGGAACTGGATAGATTTAAAGTAGTTAGTTTACTTGTAGTTAATGATCTGCGAAACTAGAAAATCCTTAGCTGCAATGTTCTTGGTTTTCTTAACCTTGTGCCTCTTCTAGTTGAGAACAAAAAGATAGGACTTAGATTACTTTTTTTTTCCATGCATTCCAACACTACGAGGGAGCTTCCCCTCCTAATTTGAAGAGCACTCATTACGTAGTGTGCATAGCTGTCCGTATTATAGATGAATACTTGTAGGCAAACATGGAAAATCAAATGAATTCAATGGGAGTTTGGGGGAAATGCCCCAAATGGGGTTGAGGGGCAACACCCTTCACAGGGGTTTGGGGGAAATGCCCCCAACGAGGTTGAGGGAAGTGCCCCTTGTGGGTTTGGGGGCTTCCAATAGGGTCGAGGGGTGGAGCCCCCACCACCAAGCCCAAATTAAAACCTCCAAAACCACACAAACCTTCATGGCATACATAATTTTGCATTCACAATAAGACCCAAATTAAGTCCTTCAAATGCACACAAAGCTTCATGGCGAACATCATTTTAGGCTTAGGGGGTTGAATTGGGATTTTTTAAGTCAAAAACAGTCAACAAATTTGAAAATGTCAAAAAAAGGTTGAAAACACCCAAATTCTCCTCGGGTCCACTCAGGTTTGGCAAGGCCAGACCCACAGTTTGTGGGCCAGTTCTTGTCTAAACTCACATGGGACTGGACTTGGGTCGGACCAGATCGAGACCAAGGGGCCCCTAATAACTAACCAATAACATAGATTTAAAAACATCATATATTTCCTGAAAATCCAATTTGGAGACATTACAGCATGAGTACACAAAGGTGTAGTTAAGCGATATGTCCCAAGTGGTGATGGAAAATGTAAATGATGGCATGAAGTCAAATATATGGCATTAAAACAAAATTGAGACATGAAGCTTGAACAAATGTATCCTTGAGTTCTTTAGATTTGTTGTTTCTTTCACAAGTGTATCGAAGGTAACAATGGGAACAAGGGGGGTATTAGGAGTATGGGAAATGTTGGAGGGAGTATAAATGGATTGGAAAATTAGCAATATGGATGTAAATGTGGTAGACATATGAGTTGGTCATGGGTAATGTTTTGGAAACAATATAGGCTACATGGGTTGATGGTGTAATAGTAGTGGCTATTGATGGGATGGAAGTAAAATAGGTGGGATGCTAGAAGGGATAATTGTACTAGGAGTAATGAAAGGTGGGGTGTAACCTTTGAGCAAGCCATATTGAGGACTAAGCGAATGGGGAATGAGGTGGGGATAATGAAAGTAATAGGGGTAACACTATGGCTAATGGTTGTAGTATTTATGGACGTGGTATGGGAGAGGTTGGAAGAGGGTACACCATTAGAAGCCTCATCAAGGATCTAAGATATATATATTTTTTTGTGCCATGTGGGAACGCTTCTAATCTCTTATAGACAATATTTGCCACTTCATTAGGAGACTGAACATGTTGTAATGTATCCATCAAAACTTTTCTTATATTATTATTATCTTGTTAGGCCACATGTGTATCATGATCATAGGCCTCTTGGTCACCTAAGTTGATCTCAATATGACCACTAGCAAAGTTACCTATTGTTCTTGATAACTTGGCTCATTCTTTCCTCAGTTGAAATTTTCTCTTTCTCGGACCAACTAATTTGTGGAAGTGGCCGCTGATTGATATGATCTCAGGCATACATGGGAAGTAGGGATTCCCCATCATCATTTGAAAGACCTTCCACATCTTTTGATAAGAAATCAGCCATCTGTTGTAGAGTAAATCTGTTATAACTATGCTTGCACACTTCAAACTCAACGACACAATTAACCCAAAAATCTTCAATTGCAGGCACATGTGCATTATTTTGACCAACACGCAATGCAAAGACACTATGAGGATCATATGAACGCCTCTCATTGAAAAACTTGAGGCCAAACTTTGACATTTTCACTCATTAATTTGGCATCAGCTGATGATCTACATTTGTAAATGCTCATTCCAATCGGGAAACTGAATGTAGTCTTGCGCCTGTTACGCAAAAAGGTGTGAACTTCGTATACCTGCCTTAAAAACTCCATGAAAACTACTTCATTGGTTGGATATCTTGGTAGCATGACTGGATCACCTGAGAAGCCATATACCCTGATGTAGGAGAACGTGGGAAATTGGATAAACCAATCAGCCCACTCCACCATTGCCAATCTGGCATCTGCTAAAATTCATACAAGCAACTCATTATCTAAATCTTGCATAGTATGCATCAAGAATACATCATTCACCCACTTGTAATGTCGCTCAGGCTCTAAAAACTTTAACTGCGAATAATGATCATACACATGCTGAACACCCAAACTTGCAATGACATTCAAACCTTTGAACTTTCCTTGAAAAGCCATTAGATATATGAGGTAAGAGACCATGTGCAACTTGTGGACCTGGAAGAACTTTGTCATCTAATGGTGGAGATTGTCACTGATCAGAGCTGATAGTATCTCAAGTGAGGAATCTGTATCAGACAAAAAATGACAAACTTAGCCATTATCGTAATCTGGTTTGGGATTCCGTTGAGGAATTTGAAGCTTTTGATATATCTGTTGTCCCTAGAGAATATAATACTAAAGCTTATTCTTTAGCAATCTCAGCCATGCTCTTGGTACCACATAAAGACTTTCAGGGCTCTACCTACACCATTGAATTGGTTTTCCGCCCAAGTGTCCCTAACAATTCAGAAAACTGGCAGATTTTTAACGATGATCATCAGATCATTGCCTTTTTGGAGAAAGCAGAGAACTTCGACGAGTTGTACTTCAAAGGTAGTGAATCTTCACATCGAGAATCCGTGTAAGATATGGACCCTGTTACGGGTGAAGAATAATTACAACTCAGAGGGAATAAGATTCCCAAAGGATTAGTATCCTTAGAGAAGCTTTTTGACAAGCATGATCCCTATGTCAAGAAGCAACTCTCAGATTCCGATTCATCTAATGAAGTGGAACAAATCAAATTGGGAACTGAAGCCAATCCTAAGATGGTGAACATTGGTAAGTGTTGCACAGCCGAAGAAAGGAAATAGTTTGCCCAGTTATTACAAGAATATATGGATGTCTTAGCATATTCATATGAAGATCTGAAATCGTTTCGACCCAAGGAAGTGCAACATGATATTCCTCTCGAGGTTGGAGCTTTTCCTTACAAACAAAAGCAGAGACAGTACAATCCCAAGATTTTTGGAACAATCCTGGTGGAAGTTCAAAAAATGCTAAATGCATGGATAATATTCCCTATCCATCATTCAACATGGATAGCGAATATCGTTCTCATTCATAAGAAGAATGGCGAAATCCGTATTTGCATAGATTTCAGAAATCTAAACTAGCTGTCACTCAAAGACAATTATCCTCTTCCAGTGATGGACCAAGTCCTACAAAACGTGACCAGATCCGAAATTCTCTCTATGCTGGATGGATTTTCCGGTTACAATCAAATTGAAGTCAATTCAAGCAATCAACACAAAATTGCTTTCACAACACCATGGGGGACCTTTGCATATCGCAGGATTCCTTTTGGTTTGATCAACATTGGTGCCACGTTCCAACGTGCTATGGATGTTGCTTTTCGCGATGTGATGGGTAAGTTTATCATGGTGTATCTTGATGATCTCACGATTTTCTCTAAGCAATGCCATGAACACTTCTACCATTTAAGGAAAATCCTTGAGAGATGTCGTCAGCATGGTATTTCCTTAAATCCCAAAAAGTCAATTTTTGGGGTTACTGAAGGTAAACTCCTTGGCCATGTTGTATCTACAGAGGGAATCAAAATTGACTTGGAAAGAGTCAATGGAATTAAATCTCTTGCCTTGCCATCAAGCAAGAAGGCTATCCATTCCTTCTTTGGCAAGGTAAAATTCTTAAGGAGGTTTCTCCCAGAGTTCGCTGAGAAGACTCGTCATATTGTAAATATGATGAAGGGTAACACCACATTTCATTGGACGACAGAAGGGAAAGCAGTGTTCGATGATATCAAGGAGGCCATTGCTCACACGCCTGTGTTGGTCTGTCCCAACTACACCAAAGATTTTATCATGTACAGTTATGCTTCTGAGCATACACTCTCAACAATCTTGGTGCAAGAAAACAATGAGGGCTTTGAATCTCCCGTTGCATTCATGAGCTGCCCTTGATGAATTATGAAATGAAATACTCTCAAATGGAGAAGCATGCTTTTGCAGTAGTCAAAGCTGTTAAGCATTTTTGGTTCTATATTCTAAATAGCCATGTCAAAGTTCTAGTCCCATATCCGACTGTTAAGTCTATCTTAACACAACAGGAATTTGGAACAAAAAGAGGCAATTGGATTGCCAAGATTCAGGAATATTATATGGAAATCAAGCCCACTAAGTTGATATGTGGGCCTGGGCTTTGTCACCTTATTGCTGAAAATAACCCAGATAAAGAAATTCCAGAAGATGAAGAAGTTTCAGATGATGAAGAAATGGATCCAAGTACACTTCCAATGGTACTGTTTGTTAGCACCACTGATGAGTGGTATTCCAACATCGCCCATTTCCTCACATATGGGGAATGTCCCAATACTTGACCCCGAAGGAAAAGAGAACCATCAAGCTGAAATCGGCAAATTTCGTCTTATGGGACAATGGCTTGTACAAGCATGCAATGGATGGGACTTTTCTTCGATGTGTTGATAAGGAACAACAGCAAAAATTGTTGAAGTCATATCATGACTTGGCATGTGGAGGACACTTCTCAGTGCCAGTAACTGCTCACAAAATCCTAAGAGCTAAGTATTGTTGGCCCACACTTTTTCAGGACACGCACTCTTGGGTGCGTAAGTGTGAATTGTGTCAACAGTTTGTTGGCCGACCCAAGTTGGCATCCTTGCCATTAAAATCTGTTGTGATTGAAGAACCCTTCCAGCAGTGGGGAATTGACTTCATCGGTTTAGTTAATCCATCGTCAAGTGCAAGGCACATCTACGTCTTGACTGCTACTGATTATTTCACCAAGTGGGTGGAAGCAATTCCTACCAAGCGTGCTACTTCTGAGGTGGTATGTAGTTTCTTGAAGGAAAACATTATTTCCAAGTTTGGCGTGCTGAACAAGATCGTTGCTGACAATGCTTCTGCCTTCTCATCCAACGAGATCATTGAGTTCTGTTTCGAACACGACATAACTTTGTCACATTCTTCTAACTAGTATCCACAAGGTAATGGTAAGGCTGAATCTAGCAACAAAAATATGTTGACTATCATCCGTAAGCTGGTAGACGAGAATCAACGTTTGTGGCACAAGGCCTTGTTTGATGCTTTGTGGGAAGACAGGATAACTCCGAAGTGGGCAATCAACATGTCTCCTTTTCAACTCTTGTATGGGTTGAATGCCAAGATTCCTATAACCTTGGAACTTCCAGCCCTCAAATTGGCTAAGGCCATCGAGGATGAGACGTTTGATAACTTTGTTGATAAGCGTATTATGTATCTCTCTAAATTGGAAGAGAACCGGGTTCAAGTGGCTGGCCGTATAGCAGAAATCCAGGACCAAGTAAAGAAGCTTTTTGACAAGAAGGCCAAGTCTTGAGAATTTCAAATTGGTGATCTTGTTCTCCTTTGGGACAAACGAAGAGAACCAAAAGGTATGCACGGAAAATTTGACTCACTGTGGACAGGACCTTTCCAAATTCATCAGCTGCACAGTGAGAACAATTTCTTGTTGGCATATGGGGACATAACACCATTTTCCCTCCCTCACAGCGGGCAACATCTCAAACACTTTACATAGTAAAGTGATTGGCGTTGGTATGTAAATACTTTTTATTTTTAAGTCCTTTGAGTCTTTTTCTTTTAAGTTGCGTCGTCGTCGTTGCCTGACTCCAAGCCCAATCAATGGATAAAGGCACTTGAATTCTGGAATTCTTCTCCCTTCATTCATTTCAAAGAACGGTTGAAGGAAGATCCCTAGCAGGAGCCAGCTGTTATCATGGAATCTAGCAGCACTCGTTCCACGGATAACCCCCCTACGAAACTTGTTCATTTCCTAGGTTCATGAAGTTCAAGCACACAAAACGAGGTGAGTATCAATCCACCTCGAAATGTGTTCCAAAGCCTCAAACAGTCAGTTTGAGCACCCCCCCTACATTCGCCTCACGAAGACCTTTGAAACAAGTACCTTCACGATCCTTCACTGTTAATACTTAGTGAAATTGGGAAAAATGCAGTTGTGCCAAAAAGCAACGCTCTAACCCACATTAAAAAAAATGACTAAGTGTTAAAAACTTAAAAGTGCAGGGGTGCCAAAAGTTCGGACTGGTAGTGAACGGCACCCCTCTTAGCGTTAAGGGGGGATCCCCAAGATAGGTACTCCCGCCGAAGACCCCGGACATGTGGCTAGGCAAACCGCTCGGACAGACCTACGTCACCTTCCGATAGGGGCCAGCATTGGGACATCACAGCCCACCATGCTCCGCGAGTCGAAACCTCGAGACCTCCAGCTCTGATACCAAGTTAGTTACCGTTGCACCAAAAGCCCGGACTGGTAGTGAACGACACCCCTCTTAGTGTTAAGGGGGGATCCTCAGGATAGGTACTCCTGCCGAAGACCCCGGACACGTGGCTGGGCAAACCGCTCGGACAAACCTACGTCACCTTCTGATAGGGGCCCGCATCGGGACATCACAAAGTTAGTTACCGTTGCACCAAAAGCTCGGACTGGTAGTGAACGACACCCCTCTTAGCATTAAGGGGGGATCCCCAGGGTAGGTACTCCCGCCGAAGACCCCGGACATGTGGCTGGGCAAACCGCTCGGACAGACCTACGTCACCTTCCGATAGGGGCCCGCATCGGGACATCATAGCAAAAATCAGCGCCCCTGCACAAAAGTCATTTTTAGCAAGTGTAATGGCACTGAATTTTAGCGCCTTTACACATGCTTCCCAGACTTAGCCAATTTTTGGCTTGGGTGTGGTTTTTTGTGTCTTTTGCATTTTTCGCTTATTGTGCCTTAATTCATGCCACTTTTTATTAGGTCGACTTGAGTTCTTCTAAATCACTTAAAAGTGATTTTAGCTTTCTTCTTCTTCACTTTTGGCATTCGATTTTCACTCCTCCTTGCTGGACGAATATCTCTCACGTCCAAAAACATGTTTTGGTGAAGATTTGAACAATTTTTAATAGCTTGGTTTTGAGTTTTTGTTCAGGTATGTTGTTCCTCTCTCCTTTTCTTTCTTTCCTTCACACTTAGTGTTTGTTTGATAACTTTTTGTGATTTGTAAATGCATTTTTAATGTTACTCATGCGTTTTTCTCTTTTCTTCATGCATTTTCTCTCTTTCCTTTTGTCTGTGGTGTCTTGTTAATGCGTGGGCTTTTCTTCTCACCTTAATCACGTCTTTCTCTAGGGTTGAACTTTCTTCTTTCATCGCCAATGGGGTTTTGGCTTGTTTATTTCCCCCTTGTGTATCGTGCATTCTTCTCATGTTTCCTTAGGGTTTTTCGTTTGTCTTCAATGTGCGCCTTTGTCTCTCTCAAATGTTTTTCTCATCCTTTGTCCACTCTACAATTTCTTTTCATAAACAAAGGAGTTTTGAGCTTGAACTAAACACGTTTGAAGTTTCGACATTGAAGAACATGTTCATTTCTTTGTCCAAGCGATGTTGCTTCACCTCATTTGTAATGTCCCCATTTTGCGAGCATCAGAGTTCGTAAGGATTAGCCTATCATTTGACCCTCGTAGGCTGATAGTTTTGATTTGAGGGTTGTCCATGGCAGTTATCCAGAGTTTCGAGACATCACTCCAGCCGTTGATTCAGGTTTGGGCCTTGGTAGACTCTCACAGAGTGATTTTTAGACACTTACTATTTATAGTAAGTCAGGCAGACAAGGGTTACTATTTCTGGCAGGGCACCTGGTTCAGTTGGTCATCTCAGTTTCGACCCAGTTTGACAGTTTGTTGAGCAAACGAAGAATTACAGAGCATTTAATAATAATTAAATAATTATTATTATGACTTTATATTATAAAGTCACTTTAAGTGAATTATTAAAAATATTAATTATTAATGGCAAATTATGAAGTATTTAATACTTTATAATAAAGAAGCATTATTATTATTAAATGAGTATTTGTTACTCATTTAATATGGACGCCATTTATTAATAATTTGCCTAAGTCTCTAAAAGGGCGAATTATTATATTATTAAATGCAATTAAGTTGATTTTTTGAAAATGGTGGAACTTTTGAGGAAAAAGATATATATTTCTTTTCAAGACAAATTGAACTCATATGTGATGATTATTCAATTTGTCTTATTTTGCTCTGAGCATTGAAGTTTGCAAACATGTCTCTAACCCTTGCAAATAGATAAACAAATGGTGCAAATTTGTTTTGTTTTGAAGTTTGCAATTTCTATGTGTTTTTGAGCAATAAATGATTTATTTGGAATTCTTTATAAATATTGCCAAGCAAGATGAAATGCAAGGAATTGCAAACTAAGAACAATATAAGCTGAATGAGGGTTGCAAACTCTTTAATTAGATAATAGAGATATTACAATTAATGATTTTTAACAAGACATACCCGAAATTGCAACCTCCATTCTTTATTTGAAATCTGGAATTTTTATTTGCAGCCTTCAAGATGACTGATTTTTGGTACAGCCAGCTCTAGAAATTCGTTTCTTCCCACCATAAATTGCTGTACATGCATCAAGGACCCTAGCCGCCCCAAGTGGAGAAGAAATCTGCTCAAGAGGTTGGAAGTATCACTGTAGCGTGGGTACTGTAGCGCGACACTATTCACGTTACTGTAGCGCGGGTACTGTAGCGCAACACTATTCACGTTACTGTAGTAGCAAGACGATAACCTCAAAATGTGAAGGCACAGCAGCAATAATAAACATTCTTCAATGTATCTTCAATGCCCTTTAAATCTGCAAGTATATATTCTTTGAAACCCTTGAATAATTGATATAACTTCTTCCAATGATGCACAATTTTGACTTCTAGATGAAGCCAACCCAATAAGCTAACTTCAGCTGGTCTTTCACAACCTCAGAAGTTTGACTCTGAAGAGGGAACGTTCTCCAAAGCCTGATTGCAGAAACCCTTGTTTCTCCAACTCCAAATGTTCTTAGAGAGAAAAGACAAATTCAAATGATCATCAATAATGAGTTCAATTTGTCTTGAAGAGAAATATATATCTTTTTCCTCAAAAGTTTGACCATTTTCAAAAAATCAACTTAATTGCATTTAATAATATAATAATTCGCCGACTTAGGCAAATTATTAATAAATGGCGTCCATATTAAATGAGTAACAAATACTCATTTAATAATATGTTACAGAAAATCTACACCTCTGGATCTTTTATTGCAGCCTATACACTACTTTTAATGCTGCAAATTAGACAAATAGGAGGGGCCGTATAATAAAATTGGAGAAAAGAAAAGTCCTAATCTCTCGTTTTCTCTCATTGCGAAAAGAAACCAAGAACGTTGCAGCTAAGGATTTTCTGGTTTCGCAGATCATTAACTACAACTAAGCTAACTACTTTAAATCTATCCAGTTTCCTCAAGAAAACAGAGCATGAGGAAATGGAGCAGGGATTGACTATAGACGATAAACGTGTTTAGATTCTCTACTTGAAGGCAAGGTGGCGCAACTATCATCTCAATCTAAACAAGCTTATTGGGCACAAACAGATTTAAGACTTTACCAAGACAATTTTATGGAACCCTATGTGGCATAACACTCGATTAAAAAAGTAAAGTCTTCACAAACAGCCTTTATCACCACAATCTCACGAAACCCTATGTGGCATAACCTTCAATTATAATGATAAAGATTCACAGAACAGATTTATCACTGCAATTTCTCAAAACCCTATGTGGCATAACGATTGATCACAATGGTAAATTTACATAAAGCAGATTTATCATCTCAATCTCTTGGAACCCTATGTGGCATAACAATTGATCTCAATGGTAAATATGCAAAACAGATCTAACTATGGGAGGAATTTACCACGCCAATCTTATGGAACCCTATGTGGCATAACACTTGATTGAAAGTAGTAAAGACTTCACAAAACGATTTTATCATCACAATCTCACGAAACCCTATGTGGCATAACACTTGATTGAAATGATAAAAGATTCACAAGACAGAAAGAATTCACCATTACAATCTCTTGAAACCCTATGTGGCATAACAATTAATCGTAATAGCGAACCGTGAACAAATACCAAAAGAGCAATATTGGGGGCAAGGTGACATATATTTCTCTCTCAGCAGAAGTTATTTACAAATGAGCAAAAGCTCTTATTTATATACATCAAGGTGTAGGGAACCCTAAAATCACCTTGAGTCATCTACAGTTCTTGCAATGCATGCAAGATTTGCTGCCAAACCCTAATGAAGTAAACTATACAGTTAACTGGAAAACTACCATCAGTTAACCGAAACATCTAACCTATAAATGGACAATTGTGCGAGCATGCACGTCCTTATCGAAAGCGAGTTAACTGGAAGACTACCATCAGTTAACGTAAAACCCTAAATAAAACTCCAAGTGTGTAAAGCTGATCTCAAAATAGATATGCATGTAATGACAACATCGAGTTAACTTGAAAGGGTAACACCAAGTTCAACTCGTGTGTGTAATGTCTATCCTGAGAGGTGGGAACTGAAGTTTACTAGCTGTGATCTCGAGCAAATCAATCCCTCAACGAGGCTGTCAACTGCATCAGCATCTGAATGTCAGCAACTTGAGCAATCTTAGCAATCTTTGCACACTCGAACTAGCATTTCACTGACTAGCAATTTTGGCGGCTCCGTAACTGAAGTGATAGCCAACATCTCTTCTGCAGCTTGATACAAATCGGTCTCAGCTTTTCTAATGAAATCATGA
>VDFB02181146.1:0-23313 GCA_007258455.2 Sequoia sempervirens | reverse complement strand
CAACAAATTTGCAAGAACAGAAATAAATTTGTCCAAACACAAAAAGGTTTAAGATTTTAGTTTGAAATGGAGGTTTTCTTTGACTTTTCTTCCTATTTCATTGGGTAAGTTTTTGTTTTGGTTTTCATTTCAAAATCTATCAACAAATTTGCAAGTTTAAATGCATTTCCCATGGATTTTTCTTGAATCTAAAACAGCATTTCAAAATTTAAAACTCTTTCAAAATGAAGCAAGAAATTAGGAGAAAGAAAATAAGGAACCTTGTGTTTTCTCCCCAAGTTTGAAGCTTTCAACAATGGTGATTTCAATCTCCTCTTCAACTCCAAATTTAGCCACAGCCAAAACAAATTCTCCACCAAAATCAAAAATTTCATAACAAATGAAATTTCTTTTCTTTTCAAAGAGCTTCCCCAAATTTGGTCAAACCCCTAAAATATCCCACCCACTAAATTTAATGAGTTTTTTGAAGGATATTTTCTATTTTTAAAAAATTTAAAAACACTTTTATTATCAAATCTTATTTCATTGCATTTCAAAATTTCATTAAAAAACCAAAATCTCAAAGTTGCAAAAAACATGTTTTATTCAAAATTTCCAAAATGTGAAATTTAAATACATTTCTATTTTTATTTTTTTTTATCATTTAACTTAAATATCTAGTATGATTTCCATTCCCATTATAAATTTAAATTTAAATATACATAATGGCAAAATAACTATTTCATTTAATTTATCAGCATTAACCTAGTTAATCCATAGACTAAAAATGATTTTATTAATTAAATCAAAATAACCAATGGAATAAATTGCATTGCAACATTGAAACTAAATATGTTAAATAATCATTTAGATCATATCTACCATTTAATAACCATTAAAATAAGGAAAGAAATAGTTAACCAGAGAGGAAAGAAATAGTTAACCAGAGAGGAAAGAACCAGATTAAACCCGCTAAACCCGATGATAACTATGACTAGGGTGGCGACTTGGCACGGGAAACCTAGCTACTATCTCCCAATCGATTACCATTGGTCAATGGACACGCTCAAACCTGTGAAGCCAGGTGGAGTCGATGTCATGTACCTATCAACCTGCAAGCCAAGAGTATGTCAAACATGCAATGTACATATATATATTAAGACACCGCGGAAGCTGACCTCAATCGTGAGGGCTGCAGAAGCGAGTGATACAATCCCGTCCCCTTCACCAATACAGATTTTAAAACTGACGAGACTAAAAATCAACGATATAATTGAAGCATAAAGCATTTTAAATTAAATCATTGCTATGCTAATTCAAAACATGCCATAATGATAACATATAATTAAAATCCCATCACATCAAAATATAATGTTTGCATCGCTTAACAAATAGTGGTCAAAGCAGCCAAGTATCAAAGTCAAAGTGCTAACAGAAGTGAAGCATACATAAAAACACTAATCAATCAAACGAGCAAAATGGACAGGTGCTACACCTCTCCTTTATTTATGTGACTGGTTTGTAATGAGTGCATCTTTGTCACTTTTGAACGCAATCAAAACAATTACTAATATATTTAAAAAAAAATTGAAAATAAAAATCTCGAAAGTGAACTCAAGACATATGAAGCTTACTGCTGCCAACAACATATGCATTCCTATATGAAGTGATTCAAAAAATTGGTATCACAGTCAGATTTTATGTGATTGAAACATGATACAAATTCTCAAGAACATTATAACAAAAGAAATTATATTTGTTTTCTTGTTGTCTTCACTCTTATTAATACATTTGGCTCACTCATACACAAATTCTAATAATTTTATTGGGTTAGTGTCAAGATGATCTAATTGAAAAGCTTTTAATTTGTTTGCATAAGTGGCAACTTTTTATTATAAGACCTCAAAATATAAAGGAGACTTAACTTTGTCATCGATTGTGTCTCCATTTAGTTGATGAACTTTATTAACATCATTTTGGTCAAAAATGAAACCACACCTTAATTTAAGGGATGGATATTACTTCTATATAAAGATTGTAACATCTAATGCTTGAGATTGTAAATATATTTAATTGTTGTACTAGGTTATTTTATTTTATTTTTGTAATAGTAAAAGTTGTTTAATTTAATTGTTTTATATGTAATGATGTGTATAAGTGGTAATATATGTTTTTATCTTTAAATTTTAATTATATTCCATTCTAAGGATTGATTTTTAATCTTCATATTTTTCCATCTATTCTTAGTTTAGGTTTAGATCTATACTCTAGATTAATTCCATATGTTAATTTTGTGATATGTAGAAATGAACACAAAAGTCTTACTTCAACCAAAATTAATTTGGGGTCAACTCTAACCCTTCAACCTAGTTATTATGCCAACTCTCAAAGCATGAAACATTTCCATTTTGTCACCTTTGGAGTTATTGTCTTTAGGACTAATAATAATTTATTCTAGAAATCTATAACCTAGCACTTATAAATAAATTCAAGACTAATATCATAGCACATTGCTAAAATTCTAAACATTCATAGAGTTACATTACTACATTGGTACTGTGATAAACATTCACAGACATTCTTTTATAACTACCTTAATATCTTTAATATTTTTAAAAATTCATTAAATTGGTATTATTGTAGAGATTTCACCAAAGGAGAATCAACCCCTTGCCTAGAAAACTCCCCAAAGGTGTTCATAAACATCAATAATTTTCTAAGATAGAGCAAAAGATCAAGGCAATTTGGCAAAGGAAAATAAATATTAGGAGTTTAATAGTAGAAATTACATTTGCATGCCAAACTTTAGATCCATAGAGTTGGATCAAATAGAGAAATACACAAATCATTTCCACAATCATAGAAGTGACTTAGACAGACACATATTGCATTTAGAAATTTTGAAACATTCTTCTAAATGCTCCTAATTTTCCTCATCAAGTTCATTGCATAGTGCATCTTCCCTTCTATTGTTAACCCACCATTTTTCTATCATTTGTCAACATTTAATCTTATGTTAGACCCCTAATGGTGCCTAACTGACATCTTTACCCTTTCTAGTGTGACCCTAAACTCTCATGTTTCTTCCACAAGTGTTTTATGCCTAACCCTTTGTTCCATTCATGTTTCATCTCCTTCCCATATTCCTATTGATATCTCCTCCTTTATACTCTTTTTAGCACTCCAATTTTCCTCTATTCACTCCTCTTATCCCCTTTAGCACCCCAATTCCTCCATTCCTTATAATATTGTTTCCTTGCTCTCGAAAGTACCATTTCTTGCATAACATTCCTATCCTCCCTACACACCATCTAATCTCCTATGTTCCTATCACTAGCATTCCTAATTCTCTATCCTTGGATTTAATTTTATAAAAGCTAGATATAGAAGGAGAAATATAAGGAATGAACTGTTATAAATTATGTCAAAGAAGTGGATACTCGATTTAGGAACCTCACATCACATGGCTTCATCAAAGAGTGTGTTTGCCTCATTTGAGACTTGTTCATTACCACACATCCTAATGGATAACAACAAATATATACGTGTTTGTGGGAAGGGATCATCCACTTACATGGATGATGGAGCATTTAATAATGTTCTTTGTCTGCCTTCATTGTCAACTAATATCCTGTCTATCTATTGGATCACACAGGGTTGAGCAGGTAAGAGTGTTGAGTTCACACAAGTTTCTATCATAATTTGGGATTTGCATAACAAAGATATAGTTGCAGTTGGGGAGTTTGGTCACCAATCTTGAGTCTACACCTTCTTGTTTTTTGCTCCTAATGATTCAACAAACGTTCACATTGAGGCATCTTGTGTGGAAAATTTTGAGGAGATTCAGTATGGTCACTTGAATCTTGGTATTCTTTCTAAGGATTGAGTGACATGTGATGACGTTCCATCTCCTTTATCTACTATTGTACTTGTGATTCCATAGTTTTGGCTCCTTGTGATTTAGTGCAATAGGATATACATCATCTTATAGAGATGGCTACATGGCATGAGTACTTGATAGACTTTGCTAGATTTTTTTGTCTCCTATATTTCAAATTGGGGAGACATTATTAATTGTATTCATCTTCTCTTTGATGAAGATGCACTCCTTCTTCAATTGTTGTGAGGGAACACTTTGCCCTCTTGTTCATTCTCTACATGATCATCCTTTACAATTTGACATGAGTGTGAATTCTTTTGGACAACATTTGGAGGAGGATTATTTGTCTTTAGAGGAGGTATATTTTCTTTGGATTATGTTAAATCATTTCTAGATGATTTTGATTTATCATATTTTGTAGTTTGGCCTAAAACACCTGTTTGGAGTGTGACAACTTTCGACATTGACATGGAGACTCTTGAGCATTCTTTAGAGACATCACTCGTAATCCTTCTTCATGAATCTTCCTTTCAAGAATGGGAAGACATCTTGCATAGCATCTTGGTTTTTTTTTTTTCCTAAGGGGATATGAAATGCTGTTCAAAAATCCTGGATCATCTCCCAACACTCCAATGAAGACCACCATCACCACATGAGACCCATGGCCCCTCTCCTATGGGGATCTTTCCTCATATGGGGTCGGTCCCTTCCCATTCATCATTTTAGAGAATCTGTTCCCATCTCAGTGCCTTGAGGAGGAGTTTCTTTTCCTGCCCAGGCTTCTCCTTTCTTCATTTGGGTGATTACTTGTACATGGCACCTGCAATATTGGCCTGGTATCGGGAAACCTATATTTTACATAATATACTCCCAAGTTTCTCAAATTTCTATGAGGATTAGGTAAATAGGTGTTTTACCATCTAGTTATTAGAATGGATCCCATTTACATGTTAACTCTGACTTAGGGTCCTAGTTTTTCAGGGGAAGTCTTTATTTGTTTTGGAGTGGGTGATCTTATCATATCTTATTCCAGTTGGATTTTTATTTAATTCTAAACTCTATGGTCATCAATAAATTTGAAATTAGTTGTCTCATGTCATAGTGACTAAGATAATTGTCATAATAATCAAGGAATCCGTATGTGTCTCACCTTGGCTATCTAACCAGGTCGTCTCATGTGTAAATGAATTTATACCAAGCCATTGATGAATCATATAATCACATTCTATCATTTGCAATATTTGACAGAATAACATTATTCTTTCATATATGATCTCTCTAGTGTTTTCATGAAGTTCCTAGCTCTTCGGTGGCCATAATCTTCAACCAAATCTTGCATAGTGTAGAGTATCCTATACCAACTCTTGTACAGGAGCAACAAAATGATCATCCCCATCATTAAACCATCAATAAGTATAATATTATTATGTGTCAAATATTTTACTTTATAATGAAACTTCAAATTTCTCACCCTTTACGGTAACATAAAAAATATTTAATGGTTTGATTGGACCCTTTGTATGGTGTAGACATGCCCTTGATGTTGTGGAATGGGTTCCAACCAAAAGGGTTTTAGTAAAACCCCCTTTATAAAAAGAAAAACATCAAATAGAAGCATGACTCATTATTTCATTTTTCTAGAAAATTTCCTTTTAGCTAAAAGTGTCCATTGGCAATCAATGTGGCAACATTTTTGGCACCAAATTTACAAGTTTTTAAAGTGAGAGAAAAGTCCCTTTTTCCCCACCAATTATGCTCACTATAACACTTATAAATTATTTATTTTGAGAAAATAAAAAATGCCCTTCTATAGATCTTAATACAAAAAATCCAAAAGAATAGATTTTTATTATATTTTTAATTATATTGTTGCTGATTTTAAAAAATTAACTAGTAGTTCATTAACCTAAAATTTAAGCTTGATTTGTTTATTTTAAAGTTTTGAAAAAAACCATTTCACTAAAGGATATATATACATATACATATACATATACATATACATATACATATACATATACATATACATATATATATATATATATATGATATATAGACATAGAGATATATATACATATATATATATATATATATATAGAGAGGTATATATATATATATAGGAGAGAGAGATATATATATATATTATATAGACATATATATATATAAAGAGGAAAGATATATATAGGAGAGAGAGAGAGAGAGAGAGATATACATATGTCTTTTTGGATAAATAACCATTAAAAAGTCTTGATATCTCTGAAATTCTTAAAAATTTCATTTAACATATATATATATATATATTACAATTTTGACAAATAACCATCAAAAAGTTTGACATTCTTTAAAAGTGTTGTGTTTACAAGACATGTGACTAAAAGCATTTATTGAAAAAAAAAAAAATTTTATGCATGCATTTAAATTTCAAATTCATATTATGAAAAATGATAATTTCTTTTAAAGAGAACATAGTGTTTCTTGCACCTACATTTTTTCATCAATTAAATAAAAGTGTAGCTTTACAACAAAAAATATACCAAAATAATACATAATTAAAAAACTTAATCATAAACTACATTGATAGCCTATATTTCATTAGATTACATCATTTCAAAACTCAAAAAATATATATTGATTTCAAATCCTTCAAATTAAAAATCTAGACTAGTATTGTTTCTTTCCTTTATAAAAAGTTGGCACAATATTGAACTTTCACTTGTTATGGTATAGAGCCATACAAATCTCTATGTGATGACCATTAAAATTGCTATATTACAAAAAACATGTTTATTATATCCTTAATTAGCACTCTTGACGGACCCAATGGCTGAATAGGGGAAGAGTAATCAAAGTGGTATTCGATATACTTTGAAACACATGATCTAGAGGTTCACTCAATCTTGAAAATTTTCTAATTTTTTGAGGCTTGAAAGAGAACATTAGAATTATAACCATGTGATTAGTATTAGGCTTGTTTTCTTTCTTATCATTACTCTTTGAAAAATAATTAGCTTTTGAAACTTTTAAGGGTAAGAAGGTGTTGGAGATGTATGAGAGGACCCATATTTCAAACCGTTTGGAAGAAAGCAACTTGAATTTTGTATTTTTAACATGAACACATAGATCCACAAAAGAGGCATAATTATTCAAATAGATTATCTTTGATATGAGATGATAAAAGCTTAAAAAATTCTTTTTAATTCATCATCAAGAACATGGTGTTTTATTTTAGCACAAAAAGACTAAAATTAGATCACATAATCATTATTACACTCTTTAAAACCTTGAGCACACTCAAATACACCTAAAATAGAGTTATTATTTTACTTAGAAATGACTAAGTTCTACCTAACTAAGATTAGAACAAACTTAAATGTCTATCGGACTTGGATGAAGAAAAAGAAGATGAACCCGTAGATGATGAAGGAAAATTGATTTGATTCTTCTTAAGAAGATGCTTCAAGTCATCAATTTGTTTTGAATAATATTGATGTTCATCATGCCCAATTTTCTTGCAATATGCACATGCAGACTTCTCCGTCTTAGATGATTCCCCTTTAGAGAGAGAAGATTTAGATTCTTTACGTGACTTTTTATTTTTCTTCTTTTGCTTCTTATCAAGATTCTCTGATTCTTTTTGTACCTTGCACTCACAAACCAACAATGCTTGTGACTTAAAAGACTTGATTAGACCCATATGAATTGACTTTGCTAGAAATTGACAAAGTCATCAAAATTAAAACAACATATGTTGTTCCCAGAAAGCCAAAAACGAACACTTTCGAACAAAATATCAAATCTTTATCGGTGTGTTTCTGCAGAACATTTTTGATACGCATAAAGAGATTGGTTGGTATGTTTCTGCACTTTAAAGCTTACATGAACAAAGAATGCATGTAGAAACAAAGGTTTTAGTCTACAAAACACGAAAAAATACCTAAGAAATATATTATAGCATGTATGATTTAAACAAGGAAATATTATATTATATCTCAAAGGAAATAAGCAAAGATCTTGGAATACATCATACATATACATTGCCATATAGGCAGCAATATGCCAATCAACAATAAAATATCACATCACCAATATTGTGAGCATTCCAAGTGGTTATAGAGGATATGATTTCATCAAGATTTTACTCCGATCAAGTCATCATGTTTAAATTTGTGCATAAACAAGGAAATGATAGCCCCATAGGGAAATACATATCAACGAGGAAATCACATATTTTTACTTGATAACCAGCTTGAGATGAGAACCAATAACCTGTTCCAAAAATTAAGGCACTAGTTCGATGTAAGAATTTTTTCCTCCACGAGACGGCAGGTTAATGCACATTGTGGGCCATTCAAAATAAGTAAATGAAATGATAATTTGTTAGAAATTTGAACAGATTTTTCCAAAGTCTGCATACATGATAGTGATCCTGAATTCATCTGGCAAAGGCAAACATGGAATCTAGTTATTGAATCATGTTGGATTTAAAGGTAGGTCTTTATAAAGGCTTTGGAATTAGACCATCTGGAACTTGATTTCAGAGCTTCAAATGCTCATGGTTATTCCTTAAATACATTAAAGAGGAAGATATTAAGAATTGAAATTAATGCTACTTTTTCTCTACCTCTCCAATTTCCTTCTTTGATGGTGGAATGTCCTCAAGTATGTAATCCATAAGTTGATCATTACTTCATGATGCAAGCTTATCTATTGGTCTGCCTCTCAACAAATTGTTTCTTCTGTCATGATGAAAAATAGAAATCCATGGAAGTTAAATGTCCCTTGTTTGGCTTATTTTCTCTTACATTATAATGTATCTTATTTATTCAATCATTATTTGGCTTCCTCCCAGTGAGAATTTAGTGGCCTAATTATGGGTTTCCAGGAATTTCTCCATAAACTGAAGAATTGCAAATTGGCAAGCTTGATACCAGTTTCCCTTGGACAATGTCTACTCAACTAGTTTTGAGACAAAGATAATTCCGATTTATTAAACAAGAAGAAACTGTGCCTAATAAGTTGTTTACATTAAGCTAAATAACATTTAGGTGATTGAGTGAGTGGGAGGAGGAATTTGAAATCCTCTGTAAGTAGGAAGACCTTTGATGGAGGCAAAGCCGAGGGTGATCTTGACAATGCATACGAGGATGAATGGTCTGGTGCCTGGGAGACCAACTACTTCTCAATTTTCTATTAGAGGCGCGTTTGAAGGACTAGTGGCTTGCCCTTGGGGCCATTAGGAAGGATTTTGTGGAGGTCCTCGCTAACCCTTCATGCTGCGGTCTTGTTAAGGGGTTTTTTGCTCTCCTTGGCAGATGTTTCCTTAACCCCAACCCATTTTGGGTCTTCCCTAGTCAACCATTGTGTGAAGTCTCCTTCAGTTGTGGAATTTGGTTGGGATGTGAATGGTTTTGATCAAATGGTTGTTGGGGATTGTGATAGGGAAAACATTCTCGATCTGCCACCATAATTGTGGAAATTGCAGGGAACTTTTGGAGAGGGTTTTGTAGAGGCACCCCCTTCGCTTGTCATTGGTAATTCTACTTTAGCTGCTCAAGTTTTGTAGGAATTTGATCTGAACCTGCATATTGGTTCTTCCCATGAGTTGGCCAGAAAGGTGTGTGTTTTAAGGTCTATTAATGCTGTGCAGACCGAGATTTCCTTTTTTGGACTTGTGGTGGGTGGTCTAACCTTTGCCTGGGTGAAGCTCCTTCCGCCTTGGATGGATCTTGTGCCATTCTAAGAATCCTTGACGTTGTAGAAAAAGCTTCTACCTGCATGGGGAATGCCCTCATTGAGAGATTTTCGAGCTTTTGTTTGAATATTATTATTATTCAAAGTTGGGTTCTAAAAATATGGCGTGTGCTTGGTCAAATTTTGGTGGTTGCCATAACAAATGGATTTTTCTTATTCTCTTTCCAATCTCTTGATGAAAGCACAAGAATTTTGCAGGGAGGTCCTTGGTTTCTTGGTATGTCTAATATTTCTTTGAATAGATGGTCTATTGGTTTTGATGCTACCAAGGAAAACATTAACACATTCTCTATTTGGGTTAGGCTCCTAGGACTTTCTATAGAATATGCGTACGAAGAGATAATACATGGTACTGCTAGTTCTTTTGGTTAGTTTTTAAATCTATTGACAAGTCACAAAATCTATGAAACATTTTGTTTTTGCTAGATTTTATGTGAGTGTTGGTATTGATAAGGTGTTTCCAAAGGTCATAAAATTGTGTTCCAAATTTAGTGTTTGGGAGTGGAGAATCCATTACGAGTCCTACAAGAGGTTTTCCTGCATTGCCATAAACTTGGGCATATCTCTCATTCATGCCAAGCTTGAAAAGTTTAAATAGAGTGCAGATGAAGATGCAAAAACAAAGTATAAAGAAAAAGAATAGAATAGACAAGAGATGGCACTGATATTTTATCGTGGTTCACCATTAATGGCTATGTCCACACTAAGAGTAGAGGAATATTTTATTAGCCAAAAACCAAATACAAATGAAACAACAACAAATAAATAAGATGTATTGGAGAAGCTGAAGAGTTAGCAATTGGAGGGAAACATAGTGTCCGTTGGGCTTCAGCACTTAACAAATCTCCCACTTGAAGTCCAACGGATGCTGCAACTTGCCAACCATTCCCCTGCTCTAAAATTCACTGTTACTTCTTCTTAACTAGACCAAGAGAAGTCCTGGTGCATTCAAACTTCTCTTTGCCAACAACTTTGGTGAAGATATTTGCCGGATTGACCTTTGTGTCAATTTTTACAACTTTTAACTTGCCCTCTTCAACCACTTGATGATTGTAATGAGCATGAAGGTCAATGTGTTTGGAATGCTGCTGAGATGAATGATTGTGAACCATAAAAATGGCACTACGGCTATCACAAAACATAATATAATCAAGTTGTTGACATCTCAAATCACTAAACAACAGTTGTAACCAAATCATCTCCCTAACACCTTTAGAAAGAGCCAAACACTCAGCTTCAGCAGATGAAAGAGCAACAAAATGTTGCAGCCTCGAGACCCAACTAATGGCTACACCAACAAACATGAAAACATAGCTAGTGGTAGACCTTCGTTTATCTAAATCTCTGCCAAGATCAGAATCAGTGAAACCTTGCAGCTGAACATTATTTCCACCAAAACATAAAGCATAATCAGCAGTACCTTTAAGATACCTTAAAATCCATTTGATTGCTTCCCAATGAGACTTTCCGGGATTGCTCATGAACCTACTCACAACTCCCACTGCATGAGCAATGTCGAGACGAGTGGAAACCATGGCATACATAATACTACCAACTGTAGATCTATAAGGAATTCCTTCCATAAACTCTTTATCCTCTTTTGTTTCCAGACAAAAATCATAAGATAAATGAAAATGAGCAGCAAGGGGAATAGAAACAACTTTTGCATCAGCCATACCAAATCTATCTACAACTTTGTCAATGTATGTCTTCTGTGATAACATGAGTTCTTTCCTACGTCTATCTCTAGTAATCACCATTCCAAGAATTTTCTTGGTTGCACCTAAGTCTTTCATAGCAAACCATGTAGCTAATTGCACCTTCAACTCCGAAACAATCCTCGTACTAGTACCGGCTACCAACATGTCATCTACATAGAGCAAGAGAATAACAAATTCACTAGTAGAAAGCTACTTGTAATAAACAGATGGATCCAATTCACACCTGATACACTTTTCAATTTATCAAGCAAGATAGTTTGGGAATGTTTATTTGGGGGATAACAAATCTTTAGAGATCATTGGTAAAGGGGATGTTCTCTTACAATCCAAGAATGGTACCACATGGCTTTTGCAAGATGTTAGACATGTTCCAAAACTCAAGAAGAATTTGATTTCTATAAGCCAACTTTTTTCACATGGCTCCAATACTTTTTCTTTCTGGATTCGTGGAAAGTTAATAAGGGTGCCCTGCAGATTGCCAAAGGAGATAGAGTGGGAAGCTTATATGTTTTTGAGAATGGTTCTCAAGTGGGAGCTGCTATGGCACTAACGGACAACGAGACTGTACTTTGGCACCAACGTCTTGGACACATGAGTAAGAAAGGCCTTGAAGTGCTGGTCAAACGAGATCAATTACCGAGTTTGAAATCAGTGGATTTGGAATTTTGCCAACATTGTCTTTATGGCAAACAGAAGAGGGTCAGCTTCTTGAAGATGGGATGTGAAAAGTATACTTCACCTTTGGAGCTTGTCTACTTGGATGTCTTTGGACGGACTGAGGTAACTTCTCTTGGTGGGGCTAACTATTTTGTAACTTTCCTTGATGACTACACTAGGAAGGTCTGGATTTTTATGATTAATAGGAAATCTGAAATTTTTAGCAAATTCAAAATTTTTAAAGCTTTAGTTGAAAATCAAAGTGGGCATAACATCAAATGTTTGCAAACGGATAACGGTGGTGAATTTTTTTCACTAAAGTTTGATAATTTTTGTGCTGACAATGGTATTCGAAGGATCAAAATTGTTCCTTTTACGCCTCAAGAAAATGGGGCTGCAGAGAGGTTAAATAGAACAATTTTGGAGAAAGCACATTGTATGCTTTCCAATGCTGGATTGGGAAAAGAGTTCTGGGCTGAAGCTTGCAACACAACAATTTATTTAGTTAATCGAAGCCCATCATCATGGTTAGATTTTGGTCTTTCAAAGAGAAACACCATTGTCAAACAAAAAGTACAATGAGTCCTTCCAAGCATGGGAAATAGTATTAGAATGTAGTTAAAGAGTGCTTTGATGTATGGAATGAAGGAAAGGATTTGGACATTACTGTTGTGGGTCCTGTAGGGGATGTGCGAGGGTCTTCCTTTAAGGAAAATAAAATGCCTAAAGTTGTGACTAAGGGTAAGGTCCCATGGAGGGGGGCTTTCTAAAAAATTTCAGTGGGTGCTACTAAGATTTTTTAGGAATGTTTTAAAGCTGGTGGTCCCATGAATTTAATAGTGCAATTCAACTTAAAAGTTTGAGCTCCAAAATTTAAGGAATGAATTGAAGTACTTTGATAAAAATTAATAAATAAATGAAAATTCTCATTTTTTATTTTCTGATAGGAATTTAAAATTTTAAGTGATACACAAGTAGCGAAAAAAATTCCTAAGTTGTAGGGGCAATTTCTAGCCCCACCTCAATTTCATCTACTAAAATTTGCAGTCTAAAAGGTAGGGGCTGCTATTTTTTCAGGAAAATATTCTAGTTATTGTAGCATAATTATTTTTCCTTCACGGGACCCCTTGCTCCATGAAAATAGATCCTCAAGCCCATCCATGGGACCACACTCTAAGTGTCCATTGGTTGAGCTTGGTTCTTCTTTGAAAAGAGGTAGGATGGCCCAATCGGGCCAAGCTTTGACTCCACTTCAGATTTCTTTGGTGAGGTTTGGTTTTAAACCTCCATGATTATTGTTATGGCTGTCCCTTTGTTGTGGCCTTGCTATTTATCTTAGGGGCTTTTCTAGTTTTAAGGCCTGTTTCTTTGTTGGTTCTTGTTTCTTGTTGTTGTTGGTTCTTGTCTCTTGTGGCTGCCTATTCTTTATATGCAGGGTTTTGGGGCCCTTTCAAAACCCTCTTCTGATTTTGATGCAAGTCAAAAATTGAGAAACCTATGGGTTTGTCAATTGTTGCAACCTTGACTTCACAAAATCAGCACTGGAATGGAATATTAAAATAAAACATCAACACAAGATTTTTCATTTGCAAATAAACAAATAATAGAGCAACACAAATCTGAAAAATCAATCATGTTATCTCATATTGAAAGCTTCATCAACAACAATAAACGTCTACAGGCAAGAACTCAGAGCTTTTTTGCTAACTTCTATATAAAAGATTCAAGAAACACCAAAAATTAGCTTCAAACTATATAATATGCAATCTATAGATAGCAACAACATCATATCAATTTCTTGTACATGGAGATTTTGGCACCCCAGGCATCATTCTTCATCTTTTTGCTTGATTTTCCATGTCTCCTTTCTCTATTCATCACTGCCAAAATTCTCCCAATCTAGGCGTTGGAATTTTTCTTCCCAAATCAGCCAATCAACAATTCTCTCCACTCTCTCCTAGGTGTGGGAATCATCCAAAATTGCTCTCTTGAGTTTCTCTTGGAAAATTTGAATTATTTTCCAAAATTGGCACCCACTAGCTTCTTCCTGCACCTCCACTCCTAGGTGCCAAGCATTACTTGGAAAATATTTATTCATATTCTTTTATTTAATCTCGAGAGTTACAAAATAATAAAGAATCCATTCTCCTATCTTGGGCTTGGGACTTTGGCTTCTAGGTTTAATTTGAATTTACACCAATGGCATTAACATTGCATTTGAATTTCATGTCAAACAATAGTGTATTGAAAGGGGTCCCTTTTGAAATAGATGAAGAAGATAAAAGAAGAAATGTCACATGCATGCAAGACCAACAACACACCAAAATTGAAAACAAATTAAAAAAAAATTAAATGATTTTTTTTGGTGTGTAGGATTTCTCTTCTCCCCTGATGCTCTTGCATCAAAAACCTAGGGGTAAGAAAGAATGTTTCATGAGCGAGAGCTCATGAACATTCATGTGTGTTTGGAATTCCAAGCTTGAGAATCTTGGGGGCAACCACCCATGTTGCCCCTTTCATCTTCTTCCATCTCCTTTAATCAAATACTCCTTATATTCTTCACCTCTTGTTCTTCTTACCACTCTTGAATCAACAACTTCATCTATTTCTTCACACTCCCTTGCTGGAAGTTGTTGTTCCCATGGTGTCAAATTTTGTAAATTTGAAACATCATTCTTCTTTTCATGTGTTTCATCTCCATAAAAATGATAAAGGTTAGCTACATTGAAAATGGGTGAAATATCTACTCTTGGGGGCACTTATATTTTATATGCATTAGCTGAAAATTTCTTGAGTACCTTACACGGTCCAATATTTTTGCATTTCGACTTGTTGTAGGTTCCTTGAGGAAACCTCTCCTTCCGTAGGTGTGCTAAAACCAGCTCTCCCACTTCAAAATCTTGTTCTCTTCTTTTCAAATCAACATGAGCTTTGTACTTGTTTGTATTGGACTCCAACTGCTCCATAACCTCTTTGTGTAACTCATGTATATAGTCAACATAATCCTCTGCTGCTGCACTTGTCCTTCCAAAATCTGCATTATCTCTTAACTCATGAACACCTTTAGGACTATAGCCATAGACAATCTGAAAAGGATTCTTACGTGTGCTTCTATTGATAGAGTTATTGTAAGCAAATTCATCCTATGCAAGTATCACATCCCACTGTTTTGGTCTCCCATCTATACAACATCTCAACAAATTCCCAAGACTTCTATTGAACACCTCTATTTTCCCATCCTTTTGGGGGTGATAGGTTGAGCTTTAAGTTAAATGTGTGCCCAAATTTTTTCATAATGTTCTCCAAAAATGACTAACAAACTTAGTATCTCTATTTGAAACAATACTTCTTGGAAAACCATGCAACCTTACAACCTCCTTGAAAAATAAATTGGCAATGTGATGCATCACTTGATTTCTTGCAAGGAATAAAATGAGCCATCTTTGAAAATATATCAACCACAACAAAAATAGAATCATTACCCTTTTGGGTCCTTGGTAGCCCAAGAATAAAACCCACACTCACTTCTTCCCATGGTTTATCCGGAATTGGTAAAGGCTGGTATAATCCCGTGTTTTGACTAGCTCCTTTGGCATGTTGACATATCGAGCATCTTTGGACCATATTTTTTACACCCTTACTCATGCTTGGCCAATAATGAGTTTCACTCAACTACCCCAAAGTTTTATTCACTCTAAAATTTCCACCAATTCCTCCACCATGTTTTTCCTGAGCCAAATTCTCTCTCATTGATCCCCTTGGTATGCACATTCACTACCCCTTGAACAACAATCGCTCTTAAATGAAATATTCCAGCCACTTGGATCTATCACCCTCTACTAGAGACTTACAAGCAGTCCAAGCTTCACTAAAATCAAGATCCTTTACATACATTTCTTTCATTGAATCAAAACCCATGACATTCACTTGCATTTTATTTAACAAAAAACATCTCCTACTCAAAGCATTTTCTACCTGATTTGACTTACCACTTCTATGCTTGAGAACAAAGGAATAACTTTGCAAGAATTCCATCCACTTCATATGCTTTTGATTTATCTTACCTTGTCTATTAATGAATTGTAAGGCATGATGATCAGTATAGAGGACAAACTCCTTTGGTAACAAATAGTGTCTCCACTTCTTGAGTGCCTGCACAATAGAGTAAAACTCTTGATCATACACCGAATAATTTCTCTTTGCTTCATTTAGATTTTTTCTGAAGTAAGCTATGGGATTTCCTTCTTGACCGAGAAATCCTTCTATGGCTATTCCACTTGCATCATAATGAACTTGAAACACTATGTTAAAATACGACAATGCTAATATGGGTTGTTCAGTCACTTTTTCCTTCAATATGTTAAAAATTCTCTTTGCTGCAACTGTCCACTTTAAATACCTTTTTTCTCCCTTCATTGTTGAAACAAAGAAAAATATAAGTTGGTGGTTACCAAAATAGGATTGAAGAACCACCTAAGGAACTATTTCTCTAATTTCATTCAAGGAAATGAGATTCAAACAATGAAATGACTATCAACCCTTAGGTGAGTCAAATCAAGATATGAATAAGAAAATTTCCTTTCTATGCAAAGACAGGGGTATGAGTCATATAGCACTTTGAGGAGAAGGATTAAAACCATCAAACAAAATCCAAAATGCAAGCTATAAAATGCAAATGAAAGACTATACTCAAAACTGATGGAAACAACAATCAAAAGGAAGATATGGAAAGGGGAGAATGATGTGTACCATTCACCAAAAGTCACTTTTTGAAGCTCACCAAGGACTCATTCACCCTATGGAGAATGGGTCCTAGCTAGGGTTCTTTAAAAATGCTTTCTAGGTTCTCTTCTATTCTGTTTGCACTCCTAGATTCCCAAGATTCACTGTTGGACAACCGGAAATAAATTCTGTAGAAGAGTTTCCATGAAATAACAACTTTTATTGCAACTTTGACAACTTTGCAACTTTTTTCAATTTTGGTCTTCAAAGGATCTTTTCACATCAATGAGAGAAAAATGTTGTTTGTTAGGTGAATGGGGGTTTGCTTTGGTCAAACCCCATTTTGGTAATTAAAACTTGAAATGAAACAATGAAATATGAATGAATGATGAATGAACAACTCTATATAACAACTCACCAAACCTTATTTGAACCTTGGATTGTAGATCTACAACTAGCATGAATTGGCTTCAATGGATGTGGATCTTGATCATGAAACTTGGCTTGAACTATGCCTTTGAATGCTTGAATAGATCTTGAACTCTACATCACCATATTAGCTCAAACAACATGCATGATGCAATAAATCTTTAACATGATGAAAGGAATCTTGATTTCTGCAATAATCTTATAAGTCTACCCTTGAATGCCTTGAAATGCTCTTGAATGCTCTAATAATGCTCTTGTGAAAGTACTCTTAGCTTGCTTGAAATCTTCTAGCTTGAAAATCTTATTAGGTGAAACATGTAGTGAAATGAGCTCTTATTTATACATATCTTATCATTAATTTTTGAAATTCAAATATCACAAGCCGACATTGAATTGTGGATTTGAAATCATTAAAATATCGCCAAAAAAATAATTTGAATTTAGGTCCTAGGTGCAAGTGAGGACCCATTCACCATAGGGCGAATGGGTCCTAGGTCACTTACCTAGAACACACATTGCTCAATGTTAAACAAATGTTATGTTATGGAATTTATGAATGTCGGGTTTTATCTCTCAAAAATTGTAATTAATTAGCCTTGGATTTGAATTAAAGGGTCCAATTAAAGAAAATTACCCTCAATTAATTAATGAAGCCTTAGACTAGCGTGAAAGTGTAAAGGTACACCTTACAACACCAAAAAAATAAAGGCACAATTAAGTCCATTTTATTATTAATTATTCATTCCCAAATTAAGTGTGAAAAAGGAATACTTTTTCCTACACTACAATTGTGTTAGTGATTGGTTCACAAATACTATTAAATTTTTTGATAAAATTCCTATGGAAGCTTGCCAAACCATGAAAACTCCTTGCCTCAAACATGCTTCTAGGTGATGGCCATTCTAGGATTGCCTTAACCTTTTATGGATCCATCTGTAAGCCTTCCTTTGAGATTACAAACCCCACATATATCAGCTCCTCTTTCATAAGGACACATTCTTTTATATTGACCAGAAACTTCTCCTCTCTTAACCTTTGCAAGACAACCCTCACATGTTCTAAATGTTCATCATTTTCTTTGATAGAAACCAAGATGCCATCTAAATAAACAATTACAAACTTACCAAGAAGTGGTTTGAGCACCTTGTTCATCAATCTCATGAATGTGCTTGGGGAATTTGTGATTCCAAATGGCATAACCAACCATTCATATAACCCCTCATTTTTCTTGAATGCGGTCTTCCATTCATCTCCTTCTCTAATCCTTATTTGATGGTATCCGCTCTTCAAATCAATTTTGGTGAAGTATTTTGCTTCACTCAAGCAATCCATCAAGCCATCCATACGAGGAAATGGGAATATATATTTGATTGTAATCTTGTTAATGGCTTTGGAATCCATGTACATACACTATTCTCCATCCTTTTTGGGTGCCAAAACTGCTGGTACTGTACATGGGCTCAAACTCTCCCTTATCAAGCATTTATCCAACAATCCCTACACTTGTTTATTTATCTCTTCATTCTCTTTAAGACTCTTTCTATATGCTTCCTTGTTTGGTAAGCTTGCTCCCGATATCAAATCCATGCAATTAATTACACTTCTAATTGATGGAAGTCCATCTAGAAGATCCTTCATCAAAATATCATTATATTCTTACAATATTTTCTTGATTTCTTTGAGCACTTCTTGTTCTTCACTTGCTGTCCCAACTTCTTGAGGTCCAAAAACCAAATCATAACATAGTTCTTCTTTTAACTCCAAAAGTTGTTTACCAGTGATTATGCATACCTTTGTATCACTGTCCACTTAAGTTTTCTTCTCTTTCAGTGGGTTCATGACATACTTTTTCTTGTCCTTTGTGATTGTGTAAGTGTTTGCTTCACCATCATGTATTTCTTTACAATCATATTGCCATGGTCTACCCAATAGGATATGCCATGCATCCATTGGCATCACATCACATAATATCTCATCCTTATAGTTACCAATCTGAAAATTTACCCAACATTGCTCACTCACCAAAAGTTGATGTCCTTTTTGCAACCAAGTGACTCGGTAAGGATTTAGGTGCTTCATTTTTTCCAACTTCAGCTTCTCCACCATCTCTTGGGACACCAAATTATCTATGCTCCCACTATCCACTATTATGGTGCAACATTTGCTTTCAGATTTACAAATAATTTTAAACAAGATCCTCCTTTGTGCTGGTTCTTGTGGCTCCTTCTTAGGCTTTGAAAGCACTCTTTTCAACATAAGTACTTCTCCATCTTCTGAGTCTACTGGTTTTGTCTCATTTTTAGCTTCAGCGGTGTATGCTCTTCTAGTGTTGTCTTTCCCATCTCTTGTATTTGAGGGCACTCAAAGGACTGGTGTCCCCTTCTCCACAATTAAAAAACACTCCTGAAAATACCCTTCCTTTGTCATATTCTTCTCTCCCTCTCAAATTTTCACTTCTTCCTCTTGAAAAATCTCCTTTTCCTCTTGTATTTGTTCCATAATTTGTTTGAGACCAGCTTGCTTCCTCTTCCTTTATTGGCTTCCATCTCCCACTATTTTCTTGCCCCTACCTCATGGAGGCTTTCCCCTTCCTCTAAATCTTCCTTTCTATCTTCTTGCTAACTTATCCTCTTCTTTTAGTGCATATTGATAGGCCTCTTCCACTGTCCTTATCAAGACCATGATAAGTTCATCCTAGATATTGATCCTCAAACCATTTACATATCTCTTTGCTTTCTCTTCATCATCTTCAACATGCCCAACACATATGCTCAATCTGTAGAATTCCTCTGTGTATTCTATGACACTCAAATCCTTTTGTTTAAGGTTTTGTTACCTTTTGATTAACATGATGTGATAGTCCATAGGTAAGAATTTGGTTTTCAATTTTGTAACTATTTTTTCCCATTATTTTATCTTTTCCTTACCCTTCCTTTGTCTTTCAATTTGCACTTCATCCCACCATAGGTATACATGTCCCTTCAACCTTGTGCCAACATATTTCACCTTCTTCTTTTCTTCAATGGCCTCCAAATCAAAATACTTGTCCATTTTTGCAATCTAGTCAATAAGCTCTTCTGGATTCATACTTCCACTATAACTCGATGGATCCATCCTTGGTTTACTCCCAAGCTTAGCCAACACTTGTAAGAATCTTTCTTCATGTGCATCTTCTCCCTGCACTACTGCAACCTCTAGAATTTCTTCCTCATATTCACTAACATCTTTAACATGAACTCTTCTTTGAGAATTTTTTGTGGCTTCCAACCTTGTTGTGATTCTCCTTAGCATCTCCATGAGTGCTAGATTTTCTTCTCCTCGTGGGGCTCTTCCTTTACCCCATCCTTTATGTTCCATTTCCTCTTCAAAATTCTACAAGCCCACTCTGATACCAATTGATGCAAATCAACAATTGAGAAACCTACGGGTTTATCAATTGTTGCAGCATTGGCTTCACAAAATCAACACTAAAATGCAATATTAAAATAAAACACCAACACAAGATGTTGCATTTGCAAATAAATAAATAATGGAGCAACAAAAATCTGAAAAACTAATCATGTTATCTCATATTGAAAACTTCATCAACAACAACAAGCATCTACAGGCAAGAACTCAGAGCCTTTTTGCTAACTTCTACAGGCAAGATTCAGGAAACACCAAAATCAGCTTCAAACTATCTAATATGCAATCTACAAGCAGCAACAACATGATATCAATTTCTCAAACATGAAGCTTTGGGCACCCCAGGCACCATTCTTCATCTTTTTGCTTGCTTTTTTCTATCTCCTTTTTTTGTTCATCACTGCCAAACTTCTCCCAATCTAGGCATTGGGATTTTTCTTCGCAAATTAGCTAGTCAACAATTCTCTCCACTCTCTCCTATGCATGGGAATCATGAAAAATCCCTCTCTTGAGTTTCTCTTGGAAAATTTGAATTATTTTCCCCAAATTGGTACCCACTAGCTTCTTCCTGCACCTCCACTCCCAAGTGCCAAGCACTACCTGGCAAACATTTATTCATATTCTTTTATTTAATCTAAGGAGTTACAAAATAATAAAGAATTCATTCTCCTATCCTCGACATGGGACTTTGGCTCCTAGGTGTAATTTGAATTTACACCAATAGCATTAACATTGCATTTGAATTTCATATCAAACAATAGTGTATGAAAAAGGGTTCTTTTTGAAAGAGCTGAAGAAGAGACACAAATAAATTTCACATGCCTGTAAGACCAACAACACACCAAAATTGAAAACAAATTAAAAAACATCAAATGATTTTCTTTTGGGTGTGCAGGATTGCTCTTCACCCCTGATGCTCCTGCATTAGATTTATAGCTCCAATCGAAAGTGTTTATCTAATAAAAATTATCTAGGTGAATGAGCATGTCTAATCCAAGAGGAATGGGGCCCAAAGATGGTTTTCTAGTCAATCAAGGTGTTCCTAAAGAGATGGGAATGGTTTAATAAGATTTTGTATAAAGATAAAGAACATGTCATTGAGTAAGAATGCCAAATTCAAGAGGAATGGTTTCACATAAGTGAAGAGCTCCTATAGTTGAGCCAAGGCTCCCAATTCAAATGGAAGGGGGTCATAGAGATCATTTTTTTCCACATACAACTCAACTAAGATGAACATATATTTTATTGAGGGGAGAAATGGTATTGGTGAGATTGTGTCAAGTAAAGGTAATTCAAACTTTTGTGGAGAATCAGGTCAGCTGGAATGATTCCATGTAGTTGGTTATAGGAGAGTTCCAAGTAATACAAACTATGGCAACCAGAGCGAGTCATCATAATGGTTCCTTGCAATATTTTGTGGCTCAATTTGAGTATCTATAGATGGTAAAGTTGGCCAAGTTGAGGTGGAATGTGATCATTGAGAGCATTGTTGGAGCTGGAGGGATCAAGGGATTGAAGATATGAAAGATTTCTGGGGAGAGGAGAAATGGCTCTATCCAAATTCATTTATGATAAATTGACTATGGAGCTCCTTCCATAATCAAGTCCGTGTAGGTTAGGGTTTGAGCCAAAATAGCAATGGGATGGATGAGATTCTAGTTAAGCTTTATATCTATGAACACTGAGCATTGCCTTCCATGTTAGCATTGTTGGAAAACTCGCCCCAACAAAAGACTCGCCAAGGGAAAAATTGGAGAGTTTTTAAAAACTCGCCAAAAACTCAGAAAAACTCGGGAACTTAAAAAATTGCTTAATAAACATCAAAAAAGACATTTTCAGCTTTAAGTTCTTCATAGCTTATTTTTTTGAAAAAATTGGCAAAAACTCGCGAGTTTTTAAAAAAAACTTGAAAAAACTTGTCCGAGAAAAAACTCATGAGTTAAACTCAAAAAAACTTATTTTTTTAAAAAACTCGTGAGTTTTTGAAAACTCGGCGAGTTTTCCGTGAGTCTACCAACTATGGCTTTACCCATGTGAATGAATGGTAAATAAAGAAAGATGAATTACTTTAAACAATATTCATGAATTATGGGTGGACGTAAGATTAAATCTAAAATAGGCACCTGAATTCCAAAATCATATAGATTTATAAATTTTAAACTTTAAATTTTGAAATAGTTTGTTATGGTGACGTTTATTGAAATTCAAACTTATCCTAACTTATTTGAAGTGCCTTAAAAATAAAATTCAATGTTAGGGATTAAAATTTAAGTTCAACACAATATTCTAGGAAGGCCAGTGACAATATTCTGATCATGGGAGACAAAGGATCCTATCATTCAATCTATTCTCCATTTGCTTTCAGAGGTCAATATTCTTAGGGTATAGAGATAGTCCTATCTTTGAGTTTTTAGTGGCTGCTCGATATGTAACCCTTGATACATTTCATAGATATATTGATATGTAGCAGAAGTTATAATGTCAGGCGGGATCATTTCCTACTTACAAAAAATATCCTTAGCTTATGAAATATTCCATGAAACCATCTTTCAGAGAAACTACTAGATTTAATCAGCAGCAATGAGAAAAAATTGAGGAAATCTCCTGTGCATTAAATTGGTCTGTGTCTAATCAGCCACCCAAGACTTTTTCCACTGCCTTAATGCTCTCCACCTAAATATATACAAAATGTGCATACGAGCATTAAATTGGACTGTCTGAACATATAAACCATTAACATAGATTTAGTTGCAGATAGAGGGAAATATTATA